>VMDR010002651.1:0-86708 GCA_007922815.1 Macrotus californicus
TTTGACTTTATTATTTTCTTCTTTGTGCTTCTTTATTTTCTCTAATTTTCTATAATAAATATGCATTGACTTTATAACCCCAAAATAGTCCTAGTTTTTGTAAAGCATGTGCTATAAGGAATGTTGATGGTATTAGTAGGAATACTTAGCTTGGATGGAAAGATTATAATGGGCACAGGAGCCAGCTTCAGCCCACTGAAGGGCTGTTGTATGGGGTCATGAAATCGCCCGAGCCTGGACTCCAACATAGTCTAGGGTGGAAACTGCTGTGGACTTGATTCTTAACCAACCTCACAGACCCCCACCGGCTCTTTTATTCTCTTGTACCTTCGGGATCTGCCTCTGTATTCTAATCTCTCCCATTTATGAACATGTCACTTGTCACTACTCTGATCCTCATTTTTCTCCTCTTTCAAATGGGGACAACACTTATCTCATATAATTATTGTGAGGGTCAAATGAGTCGCTCTCTTTAGGAAGGACGTAAAGGTGTGGTAAGTGCTATGTAATACTTGCTACATGGTAATGTCTTTTTTAGTCATACAGTGTGTTAGTAACAGGACAGATTTAGGGCTTGGGTCTCTGGACACCTAGTTTATTTTTCCATTGCCCAGAGCTGCCATATGGCGATGGGTTGGGAGGAGTGTGAATATTTTTGTAGGATTGGACAAGAGGAGTTTTCTGGTTGCCTCCTGCTGCATAATTCTCCACCCTGAACTTAGTGCCTTAAGTCAACAACAATCTAATTATGCTCATGGATTCTAGAAGTCATGAAATGATAACTGAGAAAGGGAAAATAGGTTGTCTCAGCTCCACACTGACCAGGACTCCACTGGAAATACTCAAACACGCATGGGTGACTCAGATGGCTGGGGGCTAGAATCAACTAGAAGCTTCTCTCATATTTTTGCCATCTGGACTGGGATGTCTGAAAAGCTGGGCTCAGCTGGGACTGTTGACGGGACGACCACTTACACTTGGCTTCGCCATGCAGCTAAGACTTCTCGCAGTGCGGTGGCAAGTTTCCAAAGAGGGAGTGAGCATCTACAGGGTCAGCGTGTCAAGATAGTCAGGCAGAAGTTGCATTGCCTTCTGTGACTCAGCTCTAGAGTCACTTCATTTGCAGCCTCTTTATTAGAACCACACCCCTAAGGCAACCCAGACTCAAGGGGTGGGAATTAATCTCCATCTTTGATGGGGAGTAGCCAAAGTCCCACTTTCAGAAGAAAGTGTGAGATGGGAGGTTTTGTTAGGGGCATCTTTGGAAAATGCAGCCTCCCATAGGGAGGAATGGGATAGTCCAGAAGATGAAGCTGTACTTTCAAGAGATATTGAGTTGAGTTTGATCGGTGAGCTTCTTCTCCATGGATAGTATCTTGGGCCAGAATTTGAGGATAACTTGAGATATCTCCCTTCTTGGGTAGTGGGATGCCCATCTCTGAGCTGGCCCTAGTGCAGTAAAGTTCAGGTGAGGGATGAGCTTACACTGCAGCAATCGAGACAATCTATTTTAAAAAATAAACATAACTTTGATTGTCTTTTTTATTACCAAGCATTATATATTCATTGGAGGGAAATTAAAAATGCAAATGAGAAACAGTAAGGAAAAAATTTTAAATACCCCAAATCTCACTATCCAGAGAATAATCACTAAAGCACCTTAATGTATTTATTTCTTTGTGTGTGTGTGCATACATTTGCATACTTTACGTGTGTGTGAATTTTTAAAACAGAACAGGGTTGTTTTGCGCTTACAGTTTCACAGTAGGCTTTTTCAAAGGTCATAGCGCTACATCGTGAACATCTCAGAATAACTTTCACTTTTCTCCCATTTATTTTTCATATTAAAATGGATTTGTTTTTGTTCCCCACACTCCGTGGAAATCACACCACATATCTGCAGTTGTGTATAAATTTACGTGAGTGAAATCCCTCTGTGCATTCTTCTCTGTACACTTTTTCACGCAACGATCTATCATGGGGAGTTTGCATGTCAATAAACATAGATCTGTGTCACTGTATTTAATGGTCTCATAAAAGTCTATTTTAGAGATATGCCATCATTTCTTTATTCAGTTCCCTACAAGTAGGCCTCTGGTCATTTCCATTTTTTTTTCCTGAAATTATAAACAGTCATGTTTAATTATATTTTACCATAAGGATATTTTTTTAACCATACAGATCAATTTAAAAATTTTTCAACACGAATCCCCAGAATGCTGCAGAGTCTTCTTTCCTGGGGAATCAGATAAACCGACGTTTGAATTCAGGTCTTCCGCTTGCTGGCTGTGTGACTGCAGATGCAGAGCTTCGTCACTCTCAGCCTCTGTTTCCACACCTGGAGGAGTAGGAACATAACTGGGCAGTGTGCCTGGCACTGTGCCTGGTGTATAGTAGTGCCCCCTGGCAGGTAGCAGCTGTGATCAGAGCAGGCCAAGGTGTGGGTATGTACGAACATCTGTGGTGTAGCCCCAGAGCTCAGAACAATGGTGAGTTGTCATTTGGGGGGGGGGGCACTGGCAGTTTTACCTACTTCTGTCCTCTTTCCAGGACTGGCACCATTTGCATTCCCTGGGCAGTTGGGGGTCAGATGGGTTTCTACATTCCCAAGCTACATATTTCTCTATCTGGCATAGTTCTGGGCAATCTAAAAATGCAATATCGCTGTCACCAGCTCAAGGAAGACACAGAGCCTGAATAATTTAACATGTCACCACCATCCATCATGATACCAAGAGTGCGGGAGGTGGAGTGTGGAGGGGTGGGCCTACCAGAGGCGGCAGAGCAGGTTTGTGGCCAGGACAGCCCAGTTAGAGAAGGTAGACTTACAAAGAACAATGAGTTAATTTCACAGGCTCCAGAAAGACTATGCAGCCTAGCTTCTGCTCCAACCCTTCCCATAACAGGATTTTCAAGTTGTCCGGATGCCCAGGTTTGCTCCAAACTTGGGCCCGGGTTCCTAGTTTGCTACCAGATATCTATGTCAACTTGGGGAAGCTCTAAATACCTCTAAATATCTCAGTTTATTCATCAGCAAAATTGAGATAATTTCCTTGTAGAGGGCTTAGCATCATGCATGGGATATCTTAATTGCTTCCTCACCAGAGAGTTAGCTCCAAAAAGTCAGGAAGTTTTTGTTTGTTATTCAGGAAGCTTTTGTTTGTTATTCACTGCCATAGTCTCAATGTCTGGAACAGTGCTTGGTACAGAATGGACACTATAGTTGATAACTGTTAAATGAATGAACAAATAAGTAAATGTTGTGATTTTTTTTGAGATGACCAGTTGGGTCCAAGACAGACTGAATGGTCACCCACTGCATTCTCCAACACTGGATCAGGACTCAGGATGCCTGAACTTGGCCCCTTTCAACATGCTCTTGAATGTTTCTTTCTTTCTTTCTTTCTTTCTTTCTTTCTTTCTTTCTTTCTTTCTTTCTTTCTTTCTTTCTTTCTTTCTTTCTTTCTTTCTTTCCTTCCTTCCTTCCTTCTTTCCTTCTTTCCTTCTTTCTTTCTTTCTTTCTGTAATTTCCCCTTTCTCCAGTTCTGTCATCAGTCTTGTGATGTTTCCAAGAGAACGCAGGGTCTATTTTTAGAAACATTGTATTTATTGAGGTAAGAGTCACATGACTGAACATTAACCATGAACTGTTTTAAAGTGTATAATTCATTGCCAGTTAGTAGATTCACAGGTTTGTGCAACTATCACCTCTTTGTAGTTCCAGACATTTCCATCACACCAGAGGGAAACCCCACGCTCATGATCACTTTCTATTTCTCTTCTTCCTCTGCACAGCCCTGGCAACCACCACTTCCTGTCTCCATGGCTTTACTTATTTTGGATGTTTTATATAAACAGAACCGTGTGATATGTGACAATGTTTTACATCTGGCTTCTTGCACTTAGCAGACTGTTTGCCAGGTCCATGCCCACCCACATTGCACCATGTCAGCATTCCCTTTTTATGGCTGAATAATATTCCATCATACAGATCAACCCCATTTTGGTTATCCGTTATCAGTTGATGGACATTTGGGGTTTCTTCCCCTACCTTTTCACTATTGTAAATAGTACTGCTATGAACATTCATTTACAAGTATCAGTACTTACCGGAATGCTCTATCTTTAATTCTTTTGGGATATCCCTCAAGGCAGAATGACTAGGTCCTGTGAAAATTTTGTAATAACTGTCAAACTGTTTTCCACAGTGGCTGCACCAGTATGCATCCCCACCAGCAATGTATGAGGGCTCCAAGTCCTCTACATCCATTCCAACACTGGCTATTTTCTCATTCATTATGTTGTTTATAGTCAACCTATTAGAAACAAAGTGGTTGTGTTCTTGTGGCTTTGATTTGCATCTTTCCAAGGCTAATCTTTTCATGAGTACAGAGGGTTTTCGATGAGACAAAAGCTAAGTTCAAAGCTGGGGGCTGTGCCATTTGTTAGTAACTTGTGTGATCTTGGGTAAACAACATTGAGATTCTGAAAGTTGCTTTGCCCTCAATAAAATTGAGATGACTCTCACCTCTCAGACCCCTCCGGAAGTGTACAGGGGATACTGCATATAAAGCGTAGATGGGATATTGCATCCAACGTGCCCAGAGAAGTGCACATCGCACTGTGTTAGGTGCTTAGCCCCTCTTCTTCATGACTCCATCTCAGAACATTCAGGACCAGAAGAACCAGAGGCTCATGGAACAAGGCCAGAGGACCCTGTGGTTCCTAGCCTTTTCTCTTGCCAGTCTCCGACCATTCTCACTTTCTCTCTGCTCCTAAATGGAAATACTTGAGCAGCCCTGAGTAATTAATGGTGTTACTGCAGGTCACAAAATCAACAATGTCATATGGAAATGCTAGCAGAGGGGGCCCTTTCCCATTCCACCGAATCGTCTCCAAGTCAGTCTGTAATTGGCCTGTAGCCCCTGCAGATTTTATGGACATTCAGAGGCTAGATGCCCTGGGAGGCTGCCACCTCCCTAGGATATCGCAGAAGGCAGGAAGTCACCACTGTCACCCACCGGTGCTTCCTTTTCTCCTAATAGACTTGGGTGAGCATTGAATAAATGAATGTGCCCTTACCACCCCTTCCTTGTTCTTTGTGTTAACTGTTTACATGTACTAGACAACTTCCCTCGTCCTGCCCCTGTGAGCTGAGAGTGTTGGCCCCGCTTTTAAAGGTGAATCCAGAGAGGTCAGGTGCCTTGCCCAAGCCCACTCAGCTGATAAGTGAGAAAAAGAATTGGAACACAAGTCTGACTTCACTTCCCTGATTTCTTTCTGCAGAAATGCTTGACCTTTCATGGCACATGGGTTAAGCCAATACAGAAACCTGCTAGACTCTAAATGCCTTAGGGCAGAGACAATGGCTATTGTCTTTTAATGGAATCCGAGATACACCATTTTTCATCCAAGTCACATTAAAAAATGATTCAACACCTTAGTGGGGCCCGTGGCTTATTCATCTCTCTCCTGTGCCCAGATCCGGGGCCTTAATTATGCTCAGTAATAATGGTTGTATCAGTGCCTCTGGAACTGTGTTCTCCGGCATGATGGGCATTCGACATGTGGCTAGTCTCTATGGAGATGTGCTTAAGCATAAAATATACACTGGATTTTGGAAACTTATTGTGCAGAATGTATAAAATATTTCATTATAATAATGATTTTACATTAATTATATGTTGAGACAGTGAGAGCATGTTGAATATATTGGGTTCAACACAATATATTCTGAAAATTAAGTTTTACTTTTTTAATGTAGCCACTAGAACATTTAAAATTGCATGTGTGGCTTGCATGATATTTTTATTGGCTGGGTTGGCAAAGCGGCAGCCTCGCCGAGCCTCAGCCTCCATTCTGAAACTGATACCTTGGAACTTAAGGAGGGAGGTGAGGGGCAGAGGTGTGGGAATGGAGGGACACCTGGAGAAGCCCCCGTGGTCGTCAGGGGCATGATCTGTGTGTACTCCGACATGTGGAGTGGTGGAGGCTTCCCTAAGATCTAGCTGAGCCTGATTAGAGTCCCTCCAATAGTGCAGTTACGAAACTCCAGGGAGGAGCAGTAAGAAATGGAGAGTGCACCCTGGCTCTGGGGGCAAGTAACAGACCTGCCAGTCCTCTGAGGTCAAACCTTCACACTTCTGCCACCATCGCTCCACCTCCACGCACACTTGCACGCACTCACACACACTCATGCACTCACTCATCTTCAGGCTTTTTAGCGATGAGGCAGGCTTTGCAGGTAGGAAGACCTGATTTCAGTTCCAGCTTCCTCACTGACTACCTCGCATCACTTCTCCAAGACCCGGTTTATTCATCTGTTAAACAAGGTTCATCGTGCCTTCCTTACAGGGTTGGCCATAGACAATGAGGCATCCACTCTACCCCCAGCATAGAGACGGAGGGGAAGGACTCTGCTGCCACTGTCTGCATTTGAAGGACGTTTCTGCTGCTTGCAAGCTGTGCGACCCCAGGAAAATTACTTAATTTCCTTGTGCCTACATTTCCTCGTCCATTAAAATGGGAATAAAAATAGTAACCTACTTCTCGGGGTTGCTGTAAGGATTAAACAAGTCGATTCATGTGAAGGGCTCTGCCTGGCAGGGAGACAGTGCTATACAGGGGTTAGCTTTTCTTATTATATGCGAATTGCCCAGTGACTTTTTATTACCCCCAGTAGGCTATCCCAGTAAGGAATGGATCCCAACTGACATGTTCATCATGACAAGGGCAGAATAGGTCATTTGTTTGGGAGAGAGGATGGGAGGGAGGGATGATTTAGCTGAAACATTTAAAAATACTTGAGGTGGCATTAAAGGGATGTGGGAAGGGCCTGGGGTAGACACCAAACAGGCACAGGTCCCTCCTTTTTTCTCTGCTGCCCAAAACACAGAAAGAAGGTTGACAGATGCTTCCTGTACCTAAGGCAACTATTTTATCGGATGCATTTATTTCCCCTTGGCTGAGAGTGATGTGTAGATAAACAAAAATTCCCCCTCTCGCTCCCTCCTTCCTTCTCTCCCTCCTTCCTAACTTCCCTCCCTCATTCTCTCCATCCTTCCTTTCTCTCCTTCTCCTTTCCCTCCCTTCATTTTTCTACAACAGTAAAATACTGTGATGGCAATTTAAAAAGCCCCACTGGCCTCTGCAGAGCCCTCTCTCTCACTGCTTTCACAGTCTTCACAGGGCCTCTGCCAGCTCCCTGTGAGGGGAGCCTTCAATGGGCAGCTGCATCTGGTGTACTCTGGACAGTCCCCTGCTATCTCCAGGCCCCACATTAGTTGCTGAGGATTGGGGAGGTTTGCACTAAGGGCCAGGGATACACCATGACCGAAAACAAGACACATTTGGGGACAAAGATCAGATATTGGACACTTCTACTCATTGCAGCATACGATCTTCAGGAAGGGGCAGGGCAGGTATCAATTCTTCCATTTTACAGAGCTTTAAACCAAAAGACAGCGTTACAAGTGGTTAAACATTTGCACTTGTCCATCGCTCATTATTAGCAAATCACTTTCCTTTTCTGAACCTTGGTTGTTTCATCTGTGAAGGGAGCATCATACCTCCGTCCTGTGAGTACTGTGAGTCTGCAAAGAGATGGTATTTGCAAAAATCATAACACAGTATTTGGCACCTTGACGTTTAAAGGACAATCTGCTTTCCCCAAAGTTCCTTTCTGAGTTGTTTCTAGGAAAGTAATTTTCCTACCTGAGAGCCCATATTTGGAGCTGGACAGACTAGCCCTGAACCCTAACTCTCCTGCTCATCTTCTGTGTGACTTTTCAGCCAGTAACTTTGTCCATGCATGTCTTTGTCTTTATTTTATTATCCAGTTTGTAATTACACTTTCCTTGTGATGGTGATAATATGTAATAATGTATAGACACCTTCTAGGTACAGAGTAGATTGCTCAACAGGTTGCTGGAACGAACGAATGGATGGATGAATGAATGAATGCACAAGGACAGAATTGGAGAAAGAGTGTCTGCAGGTTGGCTTTCTGTATTCTGAAAATCATTTCAGTAATCTCCCAGAGGAAATGACGTAGTAAATCCTTTCGTGAATTGAATAATAGTTCCCTCTTCTAATGTATATTTTTCCTTTTTTCAGATGAAATGGGTAATAGGTTTAACTGGTGCTTAATTCAAAAGATGTGGAACATTTATAGTGAAGAGAGATCTCCCTCTATCCCCATCCTTCAGCCACTGACCTCTCCTTCCAGGACAACCACCTCTGCCAGATGCTTGAATCTGCTCTCAGGGATAGTCCATTAATGTGGGTGTCCAAGGCACCATACAAAGTCCCTATTTCTCTCTGCCTGCCACGTGCCCCCAATGTGCTCTGAAGCTCTGCCCTTAGAGTTTCCTCTGTGGGGTGAAGAGTGTACCAATCCTTCAATCCCTCTTTTTCCACATCCTGTGCTTTTTTTGGTAACAATTAAAAAATACAGAAAGCACAGAAATAAAAGTTACCCATATCCCTCCCTGCAGAGTTAACTGCTACTAGAATTTGGCATATTTTTTTAAAGATTTTATTTAGTTATTTTAGAGAGGACAAAGGAGGGAGAAAGAGAGGGGGAGAAACATTAGTGTGTGGTTGTCTCTCTCACACCCCCTAACCAGGACCTGGCCCGCAACTCAGGCATGTGCTCTGACTGGGAATCAAACTGGTGACCCTTTGATTCACAGGCCAGCACTCAGTCCACTGAGCCACACCAGCTAGGGCAAATTTGGCATATTTCTTTTGAGCCTTTATTCTTTATCATTTTTGTAATTAACTATCATAGCGTATGAATAATACATTGCTCTTTTTTCTCTGCATTCCTCTGAGTTTGCCTCTGAAGCACCCTTTGCACCCATCACCTCTTCCACATCCTCAGCACCCATGGCTTCACCCAGACTGGTCTCCTCTCATCTGGTGATCACTGGGCCTCCTAGCTCCTTGCCCCTCTTGGCACACATTCTGAGGGTCCTTCTTGCCACTGTCATGTCCTTCCTGGTATGCACAGCTATGCACTCATTTTCTTGTTCTAGAACCTTCCATGACATCCATCCTCAATGTGACACTTAGGTCCTTCCACTGGGTGGCCCCCACCTATCCTCCCCAGTCAGCACTCCACCCTACATGGCCTCCATCAGCCCACACTCCCCACCCCAGGGCTGTTCCAGCTCTTACCTCTCCTTGGAACTCCATTTCGTAGCACTGAACCCCCATCCACCCTTCCAGCCCCAACTTAATCTTCCTTCCTCCTTAAGCCTTCCCGGGTGTGAGAGATTGCTCCCCCCATATTCCCAGGGTCTCACTGTGTGGAAAACCCAGCTATGAATTAGGGTAAAGGCACCATGGGATCCCATTTATCACCTTGACCGACTTATGATCCCACGGTTGGCAAGGTCCAGGTTATATCTTGGTGTGTTCAATGTCTGGCGCTGGGCCTGGTAAGCACTTGACTGAAATGTGTATGAAATTAAGTTGCCTCGATGTTTTCTTAGAGGCAGACTCATGGTACTGAACAACAACATAGCTATCAATTATTTAGTAGCCACCATGGACCAGGCATTTTACATATCATATGTCCTTTAATCTTAAAAGCAATCCTGCAAGGTTAATAGTTACTGTCCCTATTTTTGGAAGAAGGAACCCAGGGCCCAGAAAAGTGATGCACTTCCTCAAGTTCACACAGCCTCAAGTCTTCCAAGCCCTGGTTAGAACGCAGACCCACCTCACTGCAGAGCCCAAACTCCTTCCTTCAGTCATGCCGACTCCAGGGTCACTTGGGATTTACAGAAAGGAGTCCAGGGATGGGGTTGCTGACCTTTGGGATGGATGAGGGAATTAACAGGCTTCTGGAGGCCAGTGATGACTAACAGAGTGTGCTTCCTTTCAGGGGGAATCAGCTTTGGGAGAACCAAGGGGACATCGGGGTCAGAGGCAGACGATGAAACACAGCTGACGTTCTACACGGAGCAGTACCGCAGCCGTCGCCGCAGCAAAGGTACCAGTGGCCTTAGGAAGGTTCCAGAACCAGTTTATAGGAGGAAAACATGGGTAGCAGATTTTGTGCTTAATGACAAACCCTAAATCTTTTTCAGCCTGGTCTCTGTCCAGTCTACACTGAGCTTGGCATTGCAACCCTGGCTAGGCTAGTGGCCATCATTATATCCTTTCTATGTGTGCTTTCTCTGTCACCTCATTTTCCAAAGGACTTAAAGATGACTTTTTAAAGTTTATGCCATTTTTTTTCATCCAGCACAGGAAATGAAGTAACTAAGAGAATCAGATTGAAAAGAAAATAGGAAAGAGGAAAATTACTTACATGCAGGTTAAATCGATGCAGGATAATCTGTGCCATACTGTAGGGCTGTTCTCAGAACCTAGAGATTTTGAGCAATTGAAAGACCAAAGAAAATATATTCAGCAAGAAAATGTACAGAGGCTATGGGGACAGAAGCAGAGTTCACTCAGGAAATTCTACTTGGAGAACTCTCCCTCTGGTCTCAGTGTCAGGCAAGTAGAATTTCCTGAGTGAACTCTGCTTCTGTGCCTGACACTGAGACCAGAGGGAGAGTTCTCCAGTTGGTCCCTAGAAACATGACATCATGTAACCGCCTAGGCTGTGCCTTCAGCAGATGAAATTAGTGTCACTGCGTGATTACCGATCACAATGACACCCAGTCTAAGGAGATGTCAAAACGCTGAGGCAGGACTCCATAGAGGCATGAGGTCCATGGTTCTCCCTGATAAAATGTGTTCTGAAGGGGAAAATGGGGCGGGTTTCAGGCAATTACCTGTGAATGTAATTCCTCACCCCTGTGTTTTTATGAGGATGGGAAATCAACAAGTTCAAGATTGCATTCCTGGAAGAGAACTTGGGGTGCAAAGATTCCAGTGACTAAGGACAGATCTGTGGGCTTAAGCCAGGCCCTGGAAATAATCAAGGGTTCTTTGGCAAACATGAAGGCAGCTCCTGGAGGTACACGGCAGCCTGTGACCCTCCTGCCTTTCCAAAAAGTGGGCTGGGGAAGTGTCTGTGGTCGGAAAGAGGGGGAGACACTCCCCCACATAATGGTTCTGCATGCATTCCACCTGTGCGTGATGGTCTTGAAAGAGCACTGATCACATAGCTTTTCTGGGCTCCTTTTGCTCTTCAGCAAGTTAACTACCTGCCTTCCACCTCAGTTTTCTAATCTGAAAGTGAATCTTGTCACTGCCTCACAGAAACTTGAAGATAAATTTTGGTTCTGATCATTTTAAAAATGTATCATGGTGCCTGGTATATATTAAGGGCAAAAGAAGTAGATGTTATTAATGTCAGTTCAGTTCTTATTGTTTTCCATATCTCACTATTCCTTGTGCCTTTCAATGAAAAGTCCCCGGGTGGAGGATGTCTCCATTGGCATATCAGCTGGGAAGGTTTTGCAGCCTCTCAGCCATTAGAATAATTGGGCTTGCCTTTCCCTCCTTCCCATGTCTCAGCTGTCTGGTATCTGCTGCATTGGAGATTTAAAAGTTGGTGATAGATGGTTCCTGACCTGTCTTCTCCCTCTCCCCACAACAGCTGCCAGAATTCAGGCTGGGGAAGGTGGTGGACCTTCTCTGCAAGCCTGGGCTATTTATAGCTAATTGGATAAACATCCATCACTGAGCATTCCTCTCTTAAGTCATAGTTAAACTTAAAAAAGAAAAGCAAAAGCAAGTCACAGAGCATGAGATAGACGATTTGGCCCAGTGCCTCTGTGCACTCCAAAAGGCCGACTGTGTTTTTAGGATGGCGAGGGTGCCCAGGCTATGGTGCTGCCCACACACCTTCCTCCTGGCCCTCTTGCCAGCTGAACGCCAAAGCCACCTGCTTCATCTCTGTCCTCCCCGTATACCATCCCCTGATGACAAGTCCCTCTCCCTCCGCCTCTGGCGCCCCCCATCTCTCTCTTCCTCCTCAGTACCCTGGGTGTGTTTGCTTGCTTGTCTGTTTTAATTTCTTTTTTTTCCCTGACCTCCCTCGTCTCTTCCCTCTCTCCTCTATCATGGTTTTCTTCTCTTTATTGTTCTGTCTTTTCTTTGTTCTCTTCTGTGTTCCCTCTTCTTCTCTGTTCTTATTGTCTCCTCTTCTCCTTTCCCACCAATCTCTGCTCTTTTCTCCAGCTATTTCTTGGTGAATCCTCCCTCCCTCTCTCCCCTACATACTTTAAGTATTTGTTAAGCACCAACTATGTGTCTGACATTCTTTTAGGCATTGAGAACACAAAGCAAGCAAGAATTTTTTTAAACCCTACCCTTGTGTGGCTTGCATTATATCAAAAGATAAATATAGTAGATGGTGGCAAAGGCTAAGGAGAGAGAATACAACAGGGAAGGGCATTGAAAGAGGAGCAAAGGAATCACGAGTGTAGATTTTCTGAGCATAAGTTACCAGGCCCCTTTTGCAAAATCACAGGGAATGCCTTTCTGACACTAGCTGATATTGTCAAGGTTATTTTTGCTGGTGCTGCTGCTGCTATGGATGTTTGTTGAGCACAGAAAGTGAACATGATCCTGGTAAAACCTCTGCTCCAGCCGAATACACTTCTAGTGCAATGTCCAGTCCTGTGGATACTGCCTAGGAAGGACTGTGGCCCCTTTTGCTGTTTCTTTCAAACTGTGCAGGAGTCCAGACATCTTTAGGGCTCAGTGCCCTAATGGGAAAAGTACACAGTACAAAGGTGAGCGAGGGGGTGGTTTGGGAGTCCTCAGATAAGAGAGCAATGAAACAGAGAGTATTAAGAGCATGGATTCTTTTATTTTTTTTTTTAATCCTCACAAAGGATATGTTTGTTGATTTTAGAGAGAGGGGAAGGAAGGGAGAGAGGGAGAGAAACATCAGTGTGAGGGAGAAACATCGATTGGTTGCTTCCCATGCCCTGATCAGGGATTGAACCCACAACATAGGTATGTTCTCTAAGTGGGAATTGAACTTGCAACCTTTTGCTGTATGGGATGGTGCTCCAACCATCTGAGCCACCCAGCCAGGGCAAGAGCATGGATCTTGCAGTGGGCTGCCTGGGTTCAAATCCAAGTCCCACCACTTGGTAGTAGTGCTTTCCTGAATATGAACCATAAGCTCTCTGTCCATCAGCCTCCTAACTGAAAAATAAGGACAGTAAAATTAAAGCTCCAGGGTGTTGTTCTAAGAATTAAAATAATTGGTATCTGTAATGCACGCATGTGGGTCTAAGGAGGGAGAGAAGAAGTGACAGTGAAGTTCAGCTCCCCGGGGAAGAAGCATAGGACCGAGTGTGTGGATGAATCTCAGATCAGCTGCCAGTGCCCTGTGTGACCTCAGTCAAGTCCCTCCACTTATCCAGGCCTCCATTTTCTCATCTGAAACCTGGGAAGACGTGACCTCTGAGGTCAGTGGGACTGGCTGTATATCTGTGGGGATCCCCTGCTCCTGAAGTGCACTTTGGCTGCTGCTCCTTTGCATCATGTCTGCCTTCTGCATTCCCACTGTGTCTCTCTTTTCCTGGTTCTTGTTTTGGAGAAAGTACTGGCCCCTGGCACGAGACTGGCTTCTGACATCTTGTTTGGCTGTGCCTTCACCCCCAGGCCTGCCTTCATGTCATTCCAACCTCCCCCAACCTCTGCTACCAACATCCCAGCTCTTCCTTAGCAAATGTAGTGGGTCAGGTGCCCCCTGTGGTCTGCCCAGGGCCAGCCTAGCCCTCACACAGAGGGGATGATAGAGTGCAATGATGTGGAGGAAGAGAGAGAGAAACATACTGGGAAGGGAGAACCGGAAGCTGGTTGAAAACAGTCATCTCATTGCATTTGGAACCCATAGTAATTCACCCTACCCCATTCATTTCCATCTGGAAATGGAATCAGGGCTGTGTTCCCCAAATTTAGGGTGATGTGAACTTGGGTCAAAACATTCAACTGTTGTCATTTTTGAAGGGCTCAGAAGGAAGTCATGACTGGAACAGTGGTTTTTAGTCCCAGATTTGCCACTGTTTTTTCTACGTGACCTTGGCCAAGTCACTGTCTATTGCTGATCTCACCTTCCCAATCGATACATAGAGGTTGAAAAAAGACACCCAAGAACAAGTCAGTAGATTCTGGTGAAGGTCTCTCTGAGGGCCCCACAGGAGGCTGAGTGGTACTGGGGAAGAAGTTAGAAGACATTGGAAGAAAGTAAATAACCAGAGCTTACCTGGGTGGTTCACCCTGTCCCAGCTTTGAGAGAGAAGAGGGAGGTGGAGGAACACCAGAGAAATGTGGGAGGGCTTCCTGGAAGAGTTGAAGCCGCAAAGTGACCTAGGCCCAGGTTTGTCTCTGTCATTGGCCACTCACATGACATGAGCCAATCATCTCAATATTCTTGCCTTTAAAATGGGGTAGCAGCCCTGATCATTGTGGCTGAGTTGGCTGGGCATCATCCCACAAAAGTGAAAGGTCACTGGTTTGATTCCTGGTCATGGCACATGCCTAGGTTGTAGATTCGTGTCCCCGGTGGGGCACAGAAGAGAGGCAACCGATCGATGTTTCTCTCTCACATCGATGTTTCTCTCCTCTTTCTCCCTCCCTTCCCCTCTCTCTAAAAATAAAGGTTAAAGTAAAGATTAAAAAATTTTAAATGGTGTAGCAATACTTCCCTCTCAGGGTAATTGTGAGGATTAAATGGGAACATGAGCAACTCCTTTGTAACTAGAAGTCTTGCCAGTAAGTTATCCCTTTTTCCATCACAGCCATCCTAGCCCCTGCTGCCTGCATTTTTTGCTTAAAAACTGCTAAAATCACCTTCACATTGGTTCCACTTAATTGTATTCCAACCCAGTCGAAACTTAAATAGGGATCATGTTGCTTCTCTGCTTAGAAAGTGGGGTGTGAACTTCCTACTACCTACTAGCCTGAGTGGTCTGGCCTGCCCATATGCCCCCAGGGCTCTGTCTGTTCCTCCCACTCAGGCCTCTTCTCCAGCATTGCCACGGCTGTCCTGCCAGAACCTGCATCACCGTTCTCTCCTGGAACTCTTTCCCTGCCCTTTGTCTCACTCCCACACTCTCTGACATCTCTGCTCACATGGTAAGTCTTCAGCTGAGCCATCCCACACTGAATTTTCCTGTTCTGTTCTATACCAGCTCCTGTGTTCTTCCCCCTCTGTAGATTTCATTGCTGGTACAATTTTACATCTACGGGTACGATCTCTGGGCAGTGTTTGTAGGCTCCACTCAACCGGATGCTTCCCCAGCTTTCCATCATTGGCACCAAACATGAGGAGGGGTGACTAGTAGGAACTGGGTTAATAGTTTTGAGTGAATGGGTGAAAGACATGCCTGGCCCCATGTCTGGGTTTTTATAAGTGCTCAGGTGGGTGCTGCTCTTCTCTCGTCTCCTCTTGTTTTCCCTCACTCCATCATCACTTGCTGGAAATGGGTCTAGTTTCCTTTCCCTTCTCCCGCCTGCTCCTGGGGAGCAGAATTGAGGCGTCAGTCCTGCTCCTTCTTCTACCTCAAGGTCATCGGGATCGTCCTCAGGTGACATGCCTGGTAGTGGGAGGAAGGCCTGAGTACTGATGTTGAAAGCCCTCTCTGCCTGAGTTCTTCAAGCACATTGGAGCATGTGAGATATGAAGAGAGGTAATAAGTCCAGGAACTTCCCTGGCGGAGAGAGATCTACCCCCTGCTGAGGTATAATGGCGGAGAGAGCACGTGGAACAGGCAAAGAGAAAAATCTTTAAACCGATTTTTCCGACCTAGCTTTCTGTCTTTGGTATATCCCATGAAAGAAACAGAAGTGGCGTTAGGTTCAGCCAGACCTGGCTGTGAACCCTGACTTTACCTCATCTCCTTTGTATGGCTGGGTTTTTAACACCCAGGTACTTTCCTCTGAATAAAATAGAGCTGCTGATACGTATATCACAGAGTAAGCAAGTCTAAAGATGGAAGGTTCCAGAACTCACCCAAAGGTGCTCAAGATATTTTGTTCTTTCCTCCTGAAATTCCTCTTTCCTTGATAACATTCCGAACCCCAAACTAAATCAGCTGATATCTTGTTTTGGGCAATAAGAGCCCCTGGAAAAGAAATTTATGTTATAGTCAGAGAATCAACCCTTGCTTCTCTGAGCCTCAGGTTCTTGGTAAGGAAAACGGGGATGTTATTCAAAGGTGTCTGGTCTGGCCAGGCGGAACCCTGTCCCAGAGCAAAGAACTGTAGTCATCAAGTTGGTGAGTGGCACAAAGGGAGAGGCAAAGGGACTGAGCAACAGACACTGAGAGACCAAGATGTGTGTATCTGGTGGGATTTCCTAAATCAGCAGCCATTTTCTGCAAGTGGCCAATTAGTAGACATTCTTTGGCTTGGCAGACAATATAGTCACTGTCGGCCCTGTTCAACTCCGCTGTTATACCTTGAAAGCTGCCACAGACAACACATAAATGAACGAACTCAAGTATGTCCTAATGAGACTTTATTCCCTCAAAACATAACAATACAACAGTTTGCTGAGCCCTGCCCTAAATAAACCATCCACATCCTACAGGTGGCCCTCACCTACCTGTAGGACTGGTCAGGAAGCATGAGTAAAGTTTCACAATGATTTGTCAAATAAATCTGCCCTCATAGCATCCATGATCTTGCTGCCTATTTGTCAAACAAAGACTTCTATGTTTGGTTTTAGTAAATAACCAATTGATTCGTCACTTGCTTGAGGTTTGCTAATTCTCATGGTGTTCTCTAATGAAGTAGCTGGATATGATAGGGGCCCAGTGAGCAGAATTTTGGCTTTGTTAACCAGAGATGACACTGCACACAGCAAAAGACACTGGGCTCAGGGTTAGGAGGTGCATAGTCTGTACCCCTAGCCCTCACTCACTTAGTGACCCTTGACGAACGTGCCTTCTTGGAGCCTCAGTTTTTCTACCTGTCACATGAGGATATTTATACCTCATGTTACAAGTCTGAAGCTGATTCTAGTCTACACTATATTTATGGCATAAACACCTTACTAAGCATGATCCTGGGCAGTGTGGGAAGTAGGGCTGGGGGGCCCCAGCCCGAAGGTGGATATGATCTCCTCAGGGGCAATGCAGCTCACACAGATGAGCAGTGCTGAACAGGATAAGCTAGTGTATAATTGAAGGTCCAGATGCAAAGTGCAGATGGCGTGTCCAGCCCCAGGCGCGGTGCTGAGAAGGAGATGGAGCAGAAACAGCTGCTGGATAATTCCAGCCGTGCAAGCACCCAGCACGGGCCTCCCTGCCCAGCTCTGCTGCGGGCGGTGTGGCCTTGGGCTAGTCTCTCTCTTCCTCTCTGGCCCTTATTCTTCTCATCCACTGGCTACTCAGCCAGGTCTAGAACCAGGTTTTCTGATTCCTAACCCTGTGTACTTTTCTCTAAGCTTTGCTAATTATAATTAGTTCACCAGCAGAGAGAACCAGGGCATGAATGTCCCTGGTTTTGCTTATTTCTTTGTTTTAGTTGCTTTTTCACTTTGACAACTCTTAAGCTGAGATTTTTCTATCATGATAAGAATCCTTGAATGGCAAACAAAACTTTGTGCTAATTTATTTGGATGTGTAAACTTTTTCTTTTTGATTTCCACCGGACAAAACAAGCACACACACATGCATGTACACACAAAGGAATTCTGTTTTAGAGGGAAAAGAACAGGTGAGGGAATCTTTAAGCCATAGGTGTGGAAGAGGAGGCCTTTGGGGATTGAGGGTAGGAGACTGTTCTGAAATATAAGCCGAGAATTCAGAGGTGAAACAGAGGCTCTAGGAAATGGGAATGGTGGGGTGAAAGCTGAGCGCCAACAGAGGAGTACTTGCCAAGTATGAGGACCGGGGTGGAGATAGAGGAGATGCCAGAAACTGAGTAGAGTCCAAGTCTGTGCCTTCCAGAATAATGGAAGTAGGGCTGTCAGAATAGGCAGGAGCATCCTTTATCTATCACTTCTCGTTAAACCAGAGGGTTTTTTCAGTCCTAAATCCATCCAATCTTCTATTTTATGCACATAGGAACCAAGACTCAGAGAAGGGAAGCATTTTCCCCGAGGTTAAAATGTTGCCTTTTCAAATGACAAAGCTAGTAGGACAAAATGTTAACGACAGGTGAATCTGGGCAAAGAACAATATATGGGTGTTCTTTGTACTCTTCTTATCCTTGCAGCTTTTCTATAAGTTTGAGATTATTTCCAGATTAAGACATTAAGTAAACAGTAGTCCTTCTAGGTTGATTATAGGCTTCAGAATCAGCAGACAGGGGTTCAAATCCTTCCTTTGCTGTTTCCTCGCTGTGTGGTTTAGGTCAAGGCACTTTCCTTCTTTGAGCCTCAGTTTCTCCTGAGTAAAGGAGGATATATCTAGTATGAATCTTTCCACTCTTCCTTCCTCTTGTCGTGAAGATTAAAGAAGATACGTAAGAAAGGACAAGCTTAGCTGAGCGCACCTGCCATGGGATCACTGTTCACCAAATGGTAACCAGTTCAGCACAGCAAATCAGTGCCTGAGGCAGGCACGGCTTCGTGGCCTCTTTCCAATGTGCTGGCCTGGAAGTTGGTCTTGCTTCAGGAAAAAAAAGAAGAGTACACATATTCATTTTCAGTAAGAGCATGAATTTGGTGGGCTGGGCCTTTGGGGACATTGGGAAATGGCTTTTCCTTTCACTACCTTTGTCCCTTGTCTAAACAGCCTCTTTCACAGGCACATCTGCAGACAGCCCTCTGCCCACCTAGAGGACAGTCCCCTAGGACCCGCTACTCTGAAGAGTAAACACTGAAGACAGATCAACTGGCGATTAATCATCCTCTAAGCCTTTGTAGCGAGAGTGACCCAAAGCCCAGGCTGTGGAGGGAGGGAATGGTGTCAGGGATGTGGAGCAGGTGATCCTGGTGTGGGGGATGTAGGACAGAAGCAAGGCCCTTATTTCTCATAACCTCCTCCACCCACCTGGCTGGCTGCTCCCTGACCAAGGGGGATTCTTGCTGAGGATGGTGTAACTAGAGTTCAAGACAAAGGGGATCCCAGAGGTGAATGCATCAGCACCTTCAGGGTGGGCCTATCAGGTTATCCTGGGGCGTGGACATGGCATGTGGAAAGTGGGAATAGGTCAGGGCAGGGTAGAAAGCCAGGGAGAGTGAGTGCTTGGAGAGCTTTTGAGGAGAAGAGGGAAACAGGAGCAGAGAGTGATCGTGCAACTGTGGGAAGGCCTAAGGCTTGGGTTCTGATCGAGGGACACCCCTGTTTGGTTATAAGAATTGAGCAAGCCCTTTGGCCTCAGTTTCCTGTCTCTCAACCAACAAGGTATGAGACTACATTCTCAGCAATACCATTCTGACAGTTCATGATAGAAACATAGCAAGGAGGGAAAAAGGAGAAAAGCACAAAGAAACCACCTATGATTTATTGAACACTCTAGGCTAGTCTGTGCTTTTTATGTGCATCATCTTCTATTGTTCTAGACAATACTGGGAGAAAGTTTTGTTTTTATCTCCATTTTACAGATGAGGAAACTGAGAGTCAGGTCACTGAAGCTACTGTGAGGTAGGGGAGTTAGGATCTGCATTTAAGCTCTTTGATTTCAAAATCTGGTCAGACCATTATGTGATTGAGATAATGCATGTAAAAGGCATACCACAATAGCTGATAGATACCCATATCTCTGCTGGTACAGAAAACCTGATCAGATCCCTGAGAAACTCCCTGCTATCAACTTTAACCCCTTTCAGGAGTATCAGCCTGGCAGGATTTAGAACCAGAAACGCAGGTGGTCAGACCCAGCTCAGGCACTGAGAAGTTAGTTTAGTGTGAAGAGGGGGAAAAAAGCAGCATCCTGGAGAACAAGCCTCCCGCGGCACCACCAACAGTGGGGGTCCTGGTATTTGGTCAGTCAGGAAAACATGACTAAGAAAACTTCCGATGCTGTGCTGGAGCCAGTTTTACTCCTCACTTTGTGAGAGCCAGTTTTACTCCTCACTCCTGACTCTGCTGTGAGTGGTGTCAGGTTTGTAGCTTATAAGCAAGCACTAGGCAAGTATTTACACCACGGGAATTGGCAAACACTTCAGTGGGTGTTTCCTCTTCTTCCTCAGAGAGCATATTAAATATAAACCAGCACACCCCTGAGAATAACTGTCAATAAGAAGGAAGAATTTAGCCACTGACCTTTTCCTAGAAAAAGCCCAAGTGGTCCAGAATCTTTCCTAGAGAATGATGCACTAGGCTGGGGACAAAGCAAACCACAGACTCCAAGGGTCCAGGGAGAAGATCTCTTCCAGAAACGGAAGACAAGGTCAACCGGGGAAGCTGAATATTTAGGGCCTTAGAGCTAGGTAGTTCTCCAGCCTAACTCAACCTTAGAATCATTTGGAAAGCTTTTTTTAAAAATAGCCAGTTCCAACCCTGGCCAGTGTGGCTTAGTTGGTTAGAGCATTGTCCAGTAACAAAGGGTTGTGGGTTTGGTTCCCAATCAGGGCATATGCTTAGGTTGCAGGTTTAATCCACAGTCTGGGCACGGGCATGAATGATCCCCATTCTGGGCGCAGATCCCCGGCCTGGGTGGGTACAGGAGACAATCAATTGATGCTTCTCTTGCGTGTTGATGTTTTGCTCCCTTCCTCTCTCTAAAAAGCAATGAAAAAAAAAAATGCCCTTGGGTAAGGATTAAAAATAAGGAAATAAATAGATAAAAATAGCCAGTTCCAAGTACCTGCATCAGACTCATTACGTGGGACTGCCTGCCCAGAGGGTCTGGGTGTTGTTCTGCAATGCTGGCACGCCCCAGTTTCCAGCCGGAGTTGAGATCCACCACTCTACAACTTCCTTGCCACGTTGGTCACCAGCGCCCCCTGCTCCTGTTTTGACACCGGGCTCCCAAGAAGTGTATTTTCCCTTTTCCAAGACAGCAACGTGAGAATAACAATAACAAGAGGAATAACAACACACAGAAACCATTTTCTGATTGTCACTTTTGTGCCAAGTCCATTGCGTGTTGACTGATGTCCCTCTACGACTCTGCATGTATAAAACGGCAAAACCAACACTGGGCAGATAACTTCTCCGAGGTCATAGAATCAATAAGCTGTGGGACTGATGCTCGAACCCAATTTCAACTGGCCCCAAAATCTATTGTCACAACACCCGGGGGCTGTCCCCAGGAGAATGTCATAGATTTTTACTCCTTCCCTCTTTATCCTAAGTCTTGCCCTGGTATTTAGCCTTTTGTGATTTGTAGTAGGTGAATACATTCCTCCAGAGCATTGCAGGAGCTCATGCAGGCTCTGTGGACAGATTCTGCTTTCCCTCACGGGGAGATGAGATTGGAGTTTGGATTTCTCTTACTGAGAAAACAGGAAAATGCAGAGCCCTAGCTTTGATCTGTGCCTGCATTTGGCCCTCTTTAACGAGATATTAGAGAAGAGAAAATTATGTATGCAGGTATTGGGCTAAAAAAAACCACTCTGTCTGATATCTCTCTCCTCTCCCTTTCAATCCTCAGAGGAAATAGACATTGGTTTCTGTTATGTGTGTGTATGTGTGTGTGCGTGCTTTTTCTCTCTTTAAGGTCCCTTCCACACTATCTCTTCCCAACCTGCAGAAACATCAAGTACTCCTGGCAGATGAGGGTCCCTTGAATGCAGTGAGGGAGCCAGATAACTTCAAAGACTCCCTCCCCAGCCTGTGGCAGCCCCAAAATATTGTTTAAATTGTTTTCAGTTGTTCTCCTCCTTCACCATGAAAACCAGCTCAGCCTCTGACAGCCGGGCTTCGAAGGGAGGGAGATGGCTGTCAGGAATCAAATGGGAGACCAAAGGCGATAAAGCAAACATGTCATTTTTAGTTGCTTACACTAGCGAGAAGGAATAATCAGTCTCGCTCGCTTTGTTGTGTTTCAGCGGGGCTCAGCAGGATTTTCTCCCCTTTTCCTTACACTGCGAGAGTCTGACCGTGAACACCCTTCGCGGTCCTGTTGGATGACCGGGATTCCCTTACCCTGCAGAACCCATCCCCGAGAGAAAGAGAGCGACCTGGGCACGGTCACCTGCGGTGGGCCCAGTGCTGTGACGGTGCTTGTACCCGTGACCTTATTTAGCCGTGACTCTTGGTTTGCGCGATCTTGGACAAGTCAGTTTACCTCCCGGGCCTCAGTTTCCTCCTCTCAGAAATGAAGCATATAAGCCTTTATGAGATTTATGTGGTGACTAAACAGAATCATGTGTCACAAAAGTGTAAGGTATGTGAAGAAAGACAGTGAGAAAAAAGGCTGAGAAGTGTACATTGACCCAGATTGGGAAAGGCTTTGAATGTCAAGTTCATTCATTTTGTTTACTAAATGTCTAATTCTGTTGAGACTATGCTAAGGACCAGATTCTTAGTGGCAAAGAGACCCATAATGTGGCTTCCCTCATGAAGCTTATAGTCTTGCACGGAGAAGACAAGAGGGCAAGAGCAATTTACAGGTAAACACATAAATGAATGTGTCACTTGAAAATCTGAGAGGTGCTTCTGAAGGAATGCTAGAGGGAACTAAATTGTGAAAGGCATCTTGGAGGGAAACCAGTATTAAGGATGAACGGAGGTGGCCAGGGGCTTAACCCAGGTATCTCCATGTGAGCAGGAGAGAGCCTGCATTTGAACCTATGTGAATTGGGGCGCACAGGAAGGTTTTTGAAGAACAGAGGTCCATCGATCTCTTTCTGTTTTAAGAAGATTGCTCATTCCACAGTGGAGGAACAGCTAGAAGGAGCAGGACTGGAGGAGGGGACCAGCTAGGAAGTGTGTCTTTGGTAGAAGGAGGGCACTCTGGAAGAGTGTGGGAAGGGCTGGCTGTCGGCGAGGTGTCATCCTACCGTTGGAACCTGATGGCTGATTGGCTCAGAGGTGGTGAGGGTTGCAGAAGGTGAGCACTCGCTTCTGGCACAGGAGCTAGAGAGAATCATGATGCTGGGGAAGGAGAACTGGCAGATGTTCAGGAGAGAAAGGGCTGAGCTCAGTGTTAGAGCTGCTGCCTTCGAGGTACCTGTGGGGCATCTGGTGGGCACTGCCAACCAGATCTGAGCTCAGGAGAGGGATGGGGAAAGGGCAGTAGGAGTCACTGCTCTCTGTATTAACTCTCTGTTTAAAAAACTTAACAACTCCAAAAAATAGATGTTTATTACTTGAAGTAGGTCAGAAGTCCAGTCCTACCATAACTGGGTTCTCTGCTCAGGGTCTCAAATGGAGGAGGTGGCTGGGGCTTCAGTTTCAGATGAGGTTGGGAGCCCCCTTCTAAGTGCATGTGGTCATGAACAATCCGTTTCTTGTAGCTGTGTGGCAGGCGTGCGGGTTTCCTGCCACTGTCAGCCAGGGACCACTCCCAGCTCTTACGGGCTACTCTCAGGCCATTGCTCATGGACCCTCATGCTATGGCTGCTGGCTTCTTCAAGGCCACCAGGAGAGCAACTACTACATTTTGACTGTCTTCCTTCAAAGCTCTGGTCTCTATGAAGGGCTCACTGGCTCCAGCCAGCCCTATCTGGATAAATTTATTTATGTTTAACTCAAAGTCAACTGATTTGGGACCATAATTACATGTGAAAAAAAATCCCTTCATCTTTGTTGTAGAACATAACTTAATCACAAAGTGGCATTCCATCATATTTACAGTCCCTCCCATGTTCAAGAGGAGAGGACTATACAGAGTGTGGAGGGGGGGAGTTGAGGTTCCTGGGCCTCCCACAGGGAGGTAAATAAAGGCATGAAAAGAGGAGACTGATTATCCTCAGGGGAAGAGTAGACCACGCACTGAAGAGGCCGAGGCTGTGTCCCCTCACTCATAGGTCCTGGGTTGCCAGCGTCCTTCTCTCCATATCTCAGGTACAATCAAACCACCTGGCTCTCCATGGAAGGAAGCAGATGCCACAGCTCAGAGGGATTTGTCATGAGACCAACAAAGAGGCTGCAGGACATAGGGGGTCAGGAAAGATGTGTTGCTAACTCAACAAGCAAGACAATGTGCAGCACCCCAGGTCGCTGAGTCAAACCCACTCTGTGTTGACTGGTGAAGAACCTTTCGTGCCTGGCTCCCACTGAGCAAATTTGCTAACCATCTGCCTCTTCTATTTAGAGTAGATTTTAGAAAAAAATGGAGTCAACTATGGCCCTTGCACTCAAATGCTGGGAGCCTTAGGCAAGTCTCTTTGGCTCTGCCTCTGTTCAGGGGGGAGGCAGTGTTTGAATAAATTGCATGCACGGCCTCTACAGCCTCTGAAATCTGTGCTTATATTCATTTAATACACACTGTAGATCCCAGGAATAGTATGGCTTTCTGGGGAATTAGGGGTTAATAAGACATGTCTCCAACCTTTAAGAAGCTTCTCCTCTGGTTGTCATCTGTCTGTGGAAGTTCCGACCAATGACTCCTGAGGTCATCTTGCCACTCTCAGGACATCCAGGGAACTGACATGTTTCAACCATTTTGGGGGTGGCATGCATATGGTTCTTATCTTTTTTCACCAATGTAAAATAATGCAACCATACTTCTAGAAGAAAATAGAAAAAGAGGAAACCAACAGGAACCTTCTAGACCAAAGAGCTCATTTATTTTTTCCCTGTCCTCATTTGCATATATATTCTTTCCCATCAACACGTAAGTATAATCAACACACATTTGCACTTCATTTTCACTCAACTTTATGTCATGACCGTGTTTTTTCCCATGACAGTAATAAGTTTTCGTGACACTCTAAACCTGAAGATAGCCATTGTGGCATGATCTGGAATACCAAAACATTAGAACGAGCCCAGATGTCCAACAATAGGAGAATGACTGAGTCAATTATAATGCATAAACCTCATGGACTATTATTATAGGGCCAGATAATTGTGAAGGATGATTTTTTAAGAAGGGTTGAACTTAAATACCACAATGATTACTTTCAAGGACAAAGGGAACCATTCATTTAAATAGCCTGTGTGGGTGAATCATGGTGTATTATATATATATATGCATTTATTTATCCTTCTGTCTAGCAACTCTACTCTGCCTATTCCCAGAAGGGGTTTCAGGTGAGTGGGTTTGCTGGAGACAGCCTAGTGCACAGTCTGAAAGCCACACTGTTCCTGGAGTCTACAGTGTGTGTTCCAATGGTCTGCGGGGCCAAACACAGCCATGTATGAGTCTTGGCAGAGTGAAGATCACTGTAACCTACTGGTCGCTGCTTTCCTCGGCTGTGTAATGGCATACTCACAGTTCCTTCTTCTAAGACTGGTTCTGAGGTTGAGGTGAAATGAAGCAAGCACAAGAGTTAGCACAGTTCCTGGAAAGCAGTTAGTGGCAAGTAAGTGGTAGCATCCAGTCTTGCCCCTTCACTTTATACACAGGGAGGCTGTGTCTCAGTAGCTGGGTCAGATTATCTTAAAGATGTCTTGTGTCTTTAAATTGATTTGAAATATTGAAGAACATTGTCCATCCCTGCCTCATGATTCATTCAAACCATTGTGTCTGGTCTTGGGATCCCTGGAGACATGAAAGTATTTCATCTTTGCCTAATGTGGGAAAAATAAAGGAAAGGATGAAGAAGAATCAAAACTAAATATCCAGGTGGGAAGGGTCCTGGACAATGAAATGACCATATAATTAGTCCTTGAATGATGTTTTGAGTAAAGGGTACTTTCCCCTTTTAGCATGGTCCCCAACCCTATATACGTAGCAAACGTGCTGGGGCTTCACAAACAAATGTCTATCCTTGGACCTCGGTGCAGAATGTGATTTAATAGGTTTGGGGTAGAGCCTGAGCATCTTCAATTTTTGTTTAAAGCTCTCCAGGTGCAGCCATGGTTGAGCAGTGCCGCCTTAGGAAAACACATCAAGATGGATAAGACTGGTGGTCCTTGCCCACAAGGCATTTTCAAGCTAGTAGAGGGAGCAAGAAATAATGGGGAATAGCAGATCAATCAAACCCGGTGGCTTCAGTCTCTCTCTAGTAAAATAGATGATCATTTCACAGTGTCCTTCTTGGCTCTGCAATTCTGTGATTCTAATGGCAAGGCACTTAAAAAAGAAATAGTAGTGTGAGCCATGTGCTAATTGCTAAGGCAGTTTGGAGTGAAGATCTCGAGTTATGTAGGGTGGCTCTCCAGGGAGGAAAATTTTGAAACCAGCACCTAAAGACATAGGGGTGGAGAGCTGGGAACAAGGAAAAGAGAGGCCTCTGTAGTCTCTGAGGGAGGTCTCCAGCAGGTGCCCCAGGGTAAGTTCAGCACATAACTCTTCCTGGAAGCCTGCTGTGTGGGCCCTGGGAATGCAGACACCAGTGAAGCACAGCTTCTGCCCTTGTGGGTCCCACCGTCTGGTCGGGGAAGACAATCAGAGGGGCAACTACAACAGAGCAGAGCATGAAAAGGGCTGTGGTAGGGGTGGTGGTGAATTCTGTGTTGGCAAAACGAAGAGCACCTGACCGGTTTGGTGGAATCATAGCAGGCACACTGGCACAGGAAATAGGCCGAGTTTTGAGGAACAAAGTGGAACTGTTGAGGAGAAGAAGTAGGAGGAGATTCTTTGAGACAGAAGGGACTGAATGCCTTGCAAATTTAGGACCTCAAAATAATTTCTCTTGACCAAAGGAGAAAGGGAGGAAGATAGGAAGGGAAGAGGGGAGGGAGGGAGATGTCTAGTTCATTTCACTGAAACATAAAATTTGAGGAGCAGAGAGCTGGAGGTGATACTAGCTCAGTGATTGGACTTTCTCATGATGACAATGGGAAGCCATCAAAGGGTTTCAACAAAGAAGTGATGTTTTCAGATTTCTGTGGTAGAAGGGTCACTCTAGCTTTCATGGAAGCCAGGATGGAGGGGGACAAGAGGGGGTGAGGGAGACCAGTTAGGAGAATGATGTAATAATTCAGGTGAAAATGATGCCATCTGGTCTAAGGCAGGGGCAGTGGGGAGGAAGAGCACCTTTTTTATTATAGGATATAGTCAGAGGCCACACCCAGCCACCTGCCTGATGTGGTCCAGCCCTATCACCATGGCAACAGCCTCTTTAATGTCCCTGGCCAGAGAGAGGATAACAACTCTTACATCTGTTTCTGGAGGTTCTCTCTCTCTCTCTCGGCCCCCAATCACCCCCCTTTCTGTTTCTTCTTTTTTCTCCCTTTGATTGCATCTGATCCAGCCTCACTGGGTAATTGAGTGTTTGAGAGTGAAAAATTATCTCAAAAGCTTGGCCCTTATCTTGACAGCGAAGCTGCACTTTTAATTTAATTTTGTTCAGAGACGCGCTGGTAACAAATTTTACTAATCGCCCGGCTGTCGCCTTCCGCATGGTAAGGAGCCGAGCCATTTGTTCCCAGGCAGCCCCACGTAAATACATGTGGGGGAACAGGCAGGGGGCAGAGACAGGTTGGGGAGGAAGGAAAGGACAACTGCAACCAGTATGAGTCAGGCTGGGGCTCTGCCATCAGGTGTAGAATCAGAGATGGGAGGCCAGCTTTGTGACACAAGGTAAGGGGCTTAAGAGTTTCAGTCATGGGGATCCTGTCCTCACACCTTGAGCACACAGCTTAACTCTCCACATCTTGAGGTCCCCATCTGTGCGGCAGAGACATTAATGCCCCCTACCTCTCTGGGGTGTGAGAATTCAATGAGAAACTATACAGTAAGTTAATAACACACCTAAGCATTAGGACATTTTCAGGACTTAACATCCTTAAAGGAAAAACTCGGGCATCCTATCCAAGGTTTACATTTCTTTCAGAACATCTGCTCCAGACCATTGTTGAGGTTTTACTTACTTTCTTCCAGAGGTGGGGAGCTCATTCACTATCTAGGCAGACAATAGCTCTAACTCTCAGAGTTGCCTTGCTTACATTGGTATGCAGTGTGCATCCCTGAAGATTTTTAGCTAATCTTAGCCCAGTCTTGCTTTCTGGACCCCCTCAAAGAGCAAATTTGCAACCTCCTTCCTAAGTGAGCCCCCCACCCTAGATTTGGATATGGAAATAATATCATTTCTGCCCACACCCACATCTTCTCGTATTCAGCTGAATATATCCAGTGGTAATCAGTGGTAGAAAAGCTTTTATAAGTCATGTAGCTCAACTTCGCATTTTACCTATGGGAAAGCCATCTGGGCCTAAACTAAGGCCCAGAGAGAGGACAAGAAGTTTAACAATAGCAGTTCTGTCCTGAGCATCCATTGTGAGTTGGGCACGTTGTGTGTGCCATCTCTTTCAGTCCTTGCAGCACTGGGCCTCATTCTATAGATGGGGAAACTGAGGGACAGAGAAGGAAAGCAACTTGCCCAAGTCACAGGTTTAGTAAGGATCATAGAATAGAGATTTAAGCTCGTGTCCGACTCCAAAGCCTGTGAGCTTTTCTGTTGTGGTTTGCCTCAAATTGCACAGCAACTTGGTCATAGAAGTGAAACTAGAAATGAGGTTCTCTGACTTTTGGTCACATCACCAGGCTAGGAACAGGGGCATCCCGAGGGATTCCTGTGTAAAAGGTGCTGTAGCTTCCTATCCTCTCTGTGGCATCTGCACCAGAAAGCAAGGGCAACCACAAGAAAGAAAAAAATCCGATCAACAGTGTGCCCACCCCCTTCCCCCCACTGCCAGACTCCAGGCTAAGGATCCTTGCTTCTGGATTTATGAACCTTCTTGATGTCTCTCCTTCTTTCCATGTGAGAGGGCTTGACTCCTCCTTCTCTCAGCCAATTAAAAACCCCAGCCTGGGCCGCCAGCCTAGGACCACAGGCTGCTGGGCAGAGGCGCTGCTACTGCTCCGATAAATCATGCCCTGGCCCCAGGGGAGGCTGGAACATGCCTCAGAGGGACTGGGCCCATCCTGTGTTCCCTCCTCTGGGAGACTTGGGGCTGCCGCCCATGGACCATGCCTGTCCCTCCTCACCTCAGCAGGGGCTTCATTAGGCAGAGGGAGGTAGGAATCACCCAAGGAAAGCTGTGTTTCATGTTCTTCACTTACGAAATGGAAATGAAAATTACATATTGCTAGCTATACACATACATACATGTGCATGTATGTATAGATGTATGCATACATGCCTGTGTGTGCATAGAATTCCTGAGAACTCAGTGAGGCATTGTACAAACAGATCCCAGCATAGTTCTTGACTCTGTTCCATCAGGGAAGCTGCTGCTGTGGCCCCGAATAGCTGCAGCCATTTCCACCTGCCATTGCTACATCTGTTCCTACTACTGTTACCTGTAGTTAACATTAGCCAAACCTGCCTCTCTAACCTTGACTTCTGTTCCCTCTTCTGCTCAGACATCCACAGACACGCCGTGCACCTGTTTGCTGGTGCTGTTCCATCAGCCTGGAGTGCCACATCACCAATTCTGTCCAGCAAAACCTGACTGTCCTCTAGGTCTGGTTGAAGTTAATGTCACAACCTTTCTGAGGCTGATCCCTCCAGACAAAATGTCACCATGACATGTTACCTGTGTCTCTTTTATCACTGAGTCTTTGTCTCTTTTTCACAGTCATGGTTAGTCTATATGTATGTATGCCCCTCTAGAAACTGGAGACCTGGGGTGGTGACTTGCTGGCACCTGTACTGCCAGTGTCTGAAGTCGTGGTCGAAGTCATAGGGATGCAACAAATGTTGCCAGTTAGAATAAGAAGCCCAGATAACCTCACTCCTTGTGTTAAGGTACTTTTTCCCTAATAGATCAGAATGCTTTGTTGCTCATTCATCCTGCTATTTCTGGCAGGCAAGGGCCAGCGATAATAAAGGCTACCACCTGGTCTTAGCTGGTAAGTGACTTCCCCAGGCCACTGAACTGACCATTTCCACAGACCAGAGTTCAGTGCTTCTGACTTTCATTTTGGTCTTCAATCCACCAGGGCAGGCTTTGTTCCCTCCTCAGCCTCCCCTGGTAATGCCTGGAAGGATCTCTCCAGTTTTGAATTACTCTTGCCTTCTGTGTTTTGTGGAGGTGTCTGGAAGAGAGAAATTCGGCTCCATCTGCTCCCCCAGGGTCTATTGCTGGAGTTACCCAGGAGCGCCCCCCAGTGGTTGTAGACATAATTTTTCACTCCTCCGAGAGGAGGAGCACCTTTTCCAATCATGTATTCCTTAGTTGTGCCTTCATTAGTCATGCGTTGGGTGTGGGATACATGTTTTCCCCCGCGGTAGGTGCTGGAGATATGCTGTGACTCAAGTCTAGTTCATGGCCCTGGAAAATTTACAGCCCAGTGGGAGAAGGAGGATGACATTAAAACAGAGATTTAAAGTTCGGTGTGATAAATAATACGATGGGCGTAGGGTTGTCATTGCAATACAGAGAAGAGCCTTCCAGCCCTGTCTGGGATGGAGGGTGCACAAGAGGAAGAGGGGAGAGGAGGATTTCCTGAAGGAGAGGAGACCTTAGAGCCTTAACTGAGACAGACCCAGTGATGTCCAGGAGTGGAGTGAAGATAAATGCCCATTCAGTCGGTAGGTACTCCTGGAGGCAGAAAGCTGGGCCGCAGGGGTGGTGGCCAAGGTCAGCCAGGCCCAGTCACAGAGGACTGGGGGCCAGGGGGAGGGAGCAAGCACTTCGTGGTTATAAGCAGTGGGAGTGCATTAAAGCCCCCTCATTGGAGGGTTGTCTGAACAGTTGCCTAACCCAATAGGTCTCTTTCTGTGGTCTCCTCTTTTCAGTGACTTTTCGCTGCCTGACGTCTATTGTCTTTGACTTCCTCTGTGGTCTCACACCTTTATTGCCCGTCTTCCTGTTCTCCATCTCTGTCCTTCTCTTTCGTAGAGGTCTTCTTTTCCTACTTCCATCTCTCCAGTTCTTTCTTCTGTCGTTTTGGTTTTTTTAAGTCTTAACTCTGTTTTGCCTTCCCTGCAAAATTCCTATTGTCCCCACCTCCACATTTTTATTGGGATCCCTGACCCTCTGTAGGCTGCAGAGCACTGGGTTAGCAGTCAGAGTCCCTGCTTCTGCCATTACCTTGCTGACTGCTTGGTGAAGCCACTTAATTTCTCGGTACCTTTAGTTTCATCCATTGTTAAAAAAAAAGTTGGACTGAGTCTGTATCATCATATTTCACAACTCCAGGAGCCAATTTCAATTTGGACGCCAGCCCAAAGACCCACGGGGACTGGGCCCCCAGAACAGTGCTACCAGGGCTCTGAACTAGATGAGCTCTAAGCATCTGTTCACGCGGGTGATTCCACTGCCTTTATCCTTCCCTTCTCCCTGTCTCCTCTTCCCCCATGTCTCCCTCTCCCTATGCTCATTCTCTCTGTGCTTCTCAATTCTAACTAGTGCCAGACTGCAAGATGTCTGTATCCAAAGCAAAGTGTTTACAAATAGAGAGAATAATCTGTAATGGAAAGATGTTGGTTTGGGCAGAAGGCATTTGTTTTCATACTCCCGGCATCACAATTCACAGTGTCTCAAACCAGCTGAAACTCGAGAGACTGTATTAGATGCAATCTACAGGACTCCCAATGAGCCTGAAAACGGCAACAAAATAAATTCAAGGCTGGGTGCTACTCTGGGGATGCTTCGTTCTTGGAAATGATAGAAAAAAAAATGCAATCACTCAGCAAATGGGTTGGGGGGGTCTTGTTGGGCGGTAGAGACTCTAGAGTTCTATATGATGTATTGTTCAGTAGATGAACTTGAATAGTCCCAAGTTCAAGTCCTCTAGTGGCTCTTGCTGCCTATGACACCCTGAGCAATTCATATCCTTTAGATTCAAAGTCTTAATCTGTAAAATGGGAGTGTAGCATTACGGTGTAAAAGGAGTTATTGTCCAGATTAATTGCATGAACTCATTTAATCTTTTACTTACATTTTAAAGATGAAGGTTTTGAAGTTCAGAGAGGGTCAGTTACTTCCAAGAAAGTGATAGAATCAGGGCATGCACCTAGGTATGTTCAACCCCAAAGCTCGTATGACATCGTATTGCCTCATGTCTGGGCCTGATGATCTTGTAAGTTTATGATTTAATAGACTTTAAGTTAGAGGAAGGAGGGAGGTTAGTAGACAGGCCTGGAGATGCAGTGGGTGTGGGTTTCTGTCATTGGAAAGGAAGGAAGAGAACAAGCGTTAAATTATTCATCTCGGCTCACATCAATCCCACAGACATTTCTAAACACTTGCATGGGTGCGATTGGTTCTGGGGCCCCAAACTGAGTCCCTGTGTCTATGCTCAAGACGAACCCAGCATCTGATAGGGGAGAGGGACAAGCAGCTAAAATAATGGGTAATAGATGCTGAGGTGAACTTTAGGGGCAGATACACTTAGGGACACTGAGGAAGTTGGGATTGATTCTGTCTGGGGGCTCAGTTAGGAAGGCTCACACATAGCCTGGCAGGAATATTAAAGATGAGCCTTAAAAGTAGGTACTCACTATATGGAAGAAGTGAACAAGGACATTCCAGAAAGAGGCGAATAGCAGTTTCCTGTGGCTGCTGTAACAAATTACATCAAATGTGGAGGCTGAAAGCAACAGAAACTTATTCTCTCACAGTTCTGGAGGCCGAAGTCCAATGTCAAGGTGTTGGCAGAGCCAGTTTCTTCTGGAAGCTGGGGCAGAATCTGTTCCATGCTTCTCTGCTAGCTGCTGGTGGCTGATGGCTGATGGCAGTTCTTGGGCCTTCCTTTGTGTCTTGTAGATGCATCACCCCAATCTCTTCTCTCTTCACACGGGCTTCCCTCTGAAGGTCTCAAATCTCCCTTTGTCTTTCTCTTGTAAGGACCCAAGTCACTGGATTTAAGGCCTGCCTAAAATCCAGGATTCTCTCATCTTGAGATCCTGAACTTATATATACCTGCAAACACCCCTTTTCCGAATAAGGTTACAATCTGAGGTTCCAGATGGACAAGTCTTTGGCCAGGAGGGGGTTGGGGGGGGCTATGATTCAGTCAGCTGTGAGTGGGCAGCATAGAAAATGTACACAGGTGTTGGAAAGCAGCCAGATGGGCTCCTATGTCAATGACAGGGGCGCTTGGAACATCTCAAGGAACTTGGATTCTTGATGTTGGGTGATAATAGGAGCACCCTTTCTCTCTGGACCTCAGTTTCCCTATTTGAAACAACAGGGCTCAGCTGGGATGACCTTTAACGTCTTTCCAATGTTAATGTCCTGTGATCTTGAACTCAGGCAAAGATTGTTTTGCCCAGTAGATTTCAAAGTAATAGTCTGGACAGGGGCTGGACCACGACAGCTTGGAGGAAACCCCGGCTGTCCCAGTGGCCCTGGCTGGACCGTGACAGTGGTTCTCTAACATTGCTGTTACTCTTTAATCGGAATTTGATTCGATTTAACATGATCTTCTGCTTGTAAAACACCTTGAGATGTTTGTGCGTTGCGAGTGCATTCTGGAAACACCAGTTTATTGTATTAACAAGTCTCGGCCTGAACATAAAGGGAGATAATTAGAAATAGCAAAGTCCCTGGACTCGCTCAGGGCGGTTGAAAAGCCCTCGGGAAAACAATGCTTTCAGCTGCTTTCAAGTCTCAGAAAGAGAAAGCTGTTGGAGCAGCCCCAGCGGAGAGAAGCACTCGTTAGGGTCACCGGCACGCTATTTATAGCTCTCCGCTGGCACTGCCTTTTTATCTGGCTCTTGTGGTCCTATGGCTCACAACACCCTCGTAAGCCTTTGCTATAACCTCTAGAAGCCCAACCTAGGAGCCCAGTGGGTTGCCAGAAATTTGTTATTAAGATCTTTTGGCACACAAAATGTGCTTCCTCATAAAAACAAACATGTTAACAGGAGCTAAGTTCCCAGGCTTAGCCCACAGAAGTTGACCTTCCTCCCTAGTGGACCAAAAACGTTTCACATTATGGAGATGCCCACCAGGTACCCCGACACGCCCAAAATGGTTCTTTCCACTGAAGAAATGCACTTTCAGGGTGAGAGGTTATAAGCGGTGGTTATTTTTATGAATAGTTCTAGTGGGGGATTCACCGTGTGATGTATTTGAATTAGAGCTATGCTCAACCTAGCAAGTTTATAATGAAAATCTTGGTTCCTGTGGTTGGGCGTCCAGGTTATTTTGTAACAACTGTGCTTATCTAGAATGCTCGTGAAATAAGAGAATAGAGCAGGGCAGGTTAGCTTCTGAGGCTGAACCCAGCATTCTTCTGACCCTCTACTCTGAGGTGTGCCCAAGGTGGGGCAGAGTAGAGGTGGTGGTGTGGAGCCAAGGCTAGCTCCTCCGAAGTTTTCTGAATCCATCGTCATCCTGCAAATCGATAGGGTTATGAATAAAAATTAAGTTTCTAGTCTCATCCACAAGCCTAATTAACCTGTTATATATGAGAAATATGAATAGCATTGCATTCACTACACATAAATATCCTTTATGGAGTCAATTTTAAAGAGATACATCTTCAGTATTTCTGTACAGTGTGCTAGAAGAGCGTGCATGCAAGTGTGTGTACACCTACACACAGCACCACCACTGCTCCGAGGCATCAGCATCCACAGGCATCGCAGAGCAGGGCTTAGGGCCTGCGCGTAGACTCCACTGAATATGGAGCTCGTCACTCGTGGCTTTCCAGCAGCCTTTCTCTGAGTTGCCATCTTCAGGGACAATGGTTGACGGTTTATTTTTGGGGAGGTGGTGGTGTAAAATCATATTTCTCATTTTGTAGGTATTAGGCAGGGTCCAGAGACTGTATTTTTAACAAGTCACCTGAGAAGGGATTCTGAGCCAGGGAGCAAGCAAAGCTGCACCTGCTCAGTAACGTGGAGGTGCTCTCGAGAGCTCCCTCTGAGGTGCTAGGTGTTGCTGAGTGGTTTGAGAGTGGCTGTCTAGAGGCAGCGGTGGCCCTGGGCTTGTCCAAGGTGAGGACGCTCTAATGGTGACTGGATCAGCAGGGAGGCAGAGGTGGGGGACACCCTGATAAATACACGGACATGGTGTTGGAGGTAGGCTGGGCACTCAACAGCCTCACTGCAGGGCCAACTCCTTGCTGTGTGGAGTTCCATGTGTTACATGAGAGAGGGCTCATCTTTTGAACTCAAACCTGGCTTCAAGTCCTGCGTCTGCCACTTAGCAGCTACATGGCCTTGGGCAGGTACCACAGCCTCCCTGAGCCCCTTGTCTTGTTCTGTAGAGCTACCAACAATATGGTAATGAGCTTTAAGCAAAATAATGAGGGTATAAAAACTAGTAGACTGTGTGACACAGAGTAGGTTTTCAAATGTTTGCTTTCCTCCTCTCTTCCCTTTTCCTTCTGCCCTTGCACAGGGGCGAGAAACAGGCTGAATAGGAGATCTTCTCTCCCTCGTCATTCTCCTATTGAAAGTTCGAGAATGACAGTATTTATTTCCTTGTACAGGGAATGTAAACAAGCCATAGCCCTGCCCGGCATTAATAATTTATACAACAAATCACATAATGTGCATTTGTAATGCACGATTTACAGCCTCCCACTAACTTCAGAATTTACCCACTTGACTCCCTTCTGCATGTCAAGGACTTAAGCTGGACCCTTAAGATGCTTTTAAATTATCTGCGTGCAAAGCTACCACCTAGAAACAGACAGGCAGCTTCTCCCCAATGAGTCTATGTAAATTTTTAAATAATACAACTAGACGACAAATCAGCAAAGCAGATTTTGGAGCGCCTATTTTTCCATAAAGATAACAGAAGAATAAATTGAATTGGAATTGGGCTGAATTTGAGTAAGCAAGAATTAATGCTTTGGAAAGGGGAGGGTACAGCTGAGGAAAGTAATACACATGAATATGGGCTGTTCTAATCCCACACTGTTCTGGGGACTCAGGAGAAGTCACATGTATTTATCCTCAAGCTAATAATTTGTCGAGCACCTGCCGTGTGCCAGACCCTGTGTCACAAGCATCATGAATGCTACTCCATGGGACCCTGATGACACTTACTATGCACAAAACACATACTTCTTTTGGGCAAATGGGTTGTCACCCTGGACCTTAGCTTCTTGCTTTAAAAATGGCATCAGCCACTAAAGCACTTTCCCATGCATGGCTGATTTTGTGCGGTCTTGCTTCAGATTCTTTTCTTTACACTCATTGTACCTATCACAAAGCAAGCCAGGGACTCTCAGAAACAATGTCACCTCCTCTGTCTGTACCATGAGGCATTTTTAGCTTTTATTTTTCAGGTCCTATTCTAATCAGGGAGAGCATATTAATTTATTTAATTTTTTTAAAGGACTTTATTTATTTTTAGAGAGGGGAAGGGATGGAGAAAGAGAGGGAGAGAAACATCGATGTGTGAGAGAAACATCGATCGGTTGCCTCTCACACGCACCCAACTAGACACCTGCCTCACAACCCAGGCATGTGCCCTGACCGGGAATCGAACTGGCGACCTTTCAGTTTTTGGGTCGATGCCCAACCTACTGAGCAGCACCAGTCAGGGTTAATTAACTTAATCTTTGACAACAATCTTCAAAGTACCAATATACAAAAGAGGCCATTAAGGCAGAGAGAGGTTACATAAGTTCTCTGAAGTCACACAACTAGTAAATGCTGAGCTGGAATTTAAACCCGGATCTTCCAACTCCCAGAGCCAGTGTTCTCCTTGGATAAGTGCTTCAATAAACACAATTTATGTAGCATCATTGACGGCTTGAATAATGTCATGTACGTGTGGCATATATGTGCACTGCACACCGTTAGATACGTAAGGACTATTGGTAGAAAGTACACTGTTTTCTGGTTAAGAAAGATCTTTCTCATACCCAGAGCTGACTAGAGATGGAATGGGTTGCCTTGCAGGTGAGATCCCTGTTCCAGGAAGCGCGGAAGTGACAGCTGGATGCTCCTGAGGATAATCGAGAGTAAAGTGGGGCGACAGGGTGGACTAGAAAATAATAAGGAAAAGAAGAGCCATTGTAATAACGCATGCCATTCATTGAGTGCTTGCTAAGTACCAGGCACTGTGCAAAGCACTTATAAGCATCATAGTGTGTGTGCAATATTTCATATGCAGGGGAATGAGGGTCAGCATAGTCAAGGAACTTGCCTGATCTGGACCCTCAGCAAAGGCTTGCAGCAGTACCAACCCAGGCCTGTCTGACTCCAGCCTCTGCCATCTGGCCCTGAAATTCTTCAGAGTTCTGAAAGAATTGATGTGCAGTTGTGACTGTGACCGAGGTGGCTGCACGTACTTCTGACTTCTTTGAGCTTTGAAGAGAAACTATCAGACTCTGCTGATTGAGGTAACTTGATCCAACCCAGTGGTACGCTGGCAAGCTGGCTCTCTGGGGAAAAAGGTAAAAAACCTTATGTGTAGCGTTTTCCAATTTCCTTGGTATAAATTCTCCCACCATGTTCACAGTCAAACCACTGGCTTTAGCAACTGTGATGGAACAGCCCTTAATATCGAAAGTTCACTCTAGTGAGCCAGTAGGAGCCAGTTCCAGCACACCGTGACCCTAGTCCCATCTATGAACCAAGGACACACCTCTCATGAACCGCCGGCTGGTCTTCCCTGGCTGTGTAGTGCCTTGCACAGTTTGGACCATATAGGGAATATAGGGACTCGGTAAATATTTGTCAATTAAATAATGAATAGCTGGATGATAAATGAATAATGAAAATGGAGAAGAGAGTGGGGAATGTCTTCAGCCCTGAATTACGAAGGACACGACATCCTCTTACTAGGAGATTTTGTGTGTCTGTCTGCGCTTCTCTGTGGCAACGAGCTGTCCCCTTGGAGAAATTCTGCCTGGGAGCGGAGTTTGGGTGTACATGTCAAGACACTACTTAACTCCTTCACTTTCTACTTCCAGACGATCTGATGCATCACAAACCAGCAACTCCACCTCCAAATGCACCTTGCATTTGATGACTTATCTTCATCCCCAGTGTGGCCACCACAATCAAGTCATGTCACCGCTTGCTCCTTACCACCACACTGGTAGTGACACTGTTTGTCCCCACAGCCAGCTGGAGCATCACAATTCATAACTTCATTATGCTCCCTCCTTTTGAGCCCCCCCCCCCCCCCCGCAGTGGTTTCCCTACTCTCTTTTGGTTAAGAGTGAACTCCTGACTTGGCATTCAAACCGTGGCGTGGCCCTGGACCCTGTCCAGACTCGTCTCCTGTCACTCATCACTTTTTCCACTTCTCCCACCGGGAATATCCATCCTGCTTCTCGGAACACCCCTCTTTCCCACCATCAGGATTGAACTTAACTGTCGCTCTGTGGAAGAGGTCCTTGTGGTATATTTTTCTTTCCACCCAGTTCTTCTCCATCCTAGCATGAAGAATCTGAATGTAAATGATATCTTCACAGATGATATATTTGCATCTGTGAAGTACCCCCCCCTAGACTGACCCACTCATGCGGGTGGGGCTGTATCTGTTTCTGTTTCAATTCCCTCTGCCTAGCCACGTTGGGGAGTTAGCTACCTTGGGAGGTTTCCTGTTCTGGGTCAGAAGACTGTCACATGGGAGGCAGTGTGGCAGAGTTTCGGAGGCTGAACTCTAGGGTCAGCCATCCTGGGTTCAATGTTTATTAATTCTGTGATCATAGGCAGGTGGTGTCATTCATATGCACTCAGTTTTCCCCTCTGTAAATGGATGTAGTAAAGGTAACTTCATCACTGGGTGCCATAAGGACGAGAGGAGACCATTTCACATAAAGCAGAGTCCAGGACTCGGCATAGAGAAGTATTTAACGACAGTAGACATTATCATTTCATTGTGAAACAAAATGATACATCAGCTGCATTTCATGCCTACCCCATTTTCTGCACCGACAAGGTAAAGAGTGGGTTGTGGCTCCTTCTCCTTTGGAAAGATCCCAGGAAGCCTGCTCCTTCTCTCTGAGATAAATTATTGGTTGGGGACTCTGTCCATTCATTCATTTATCCATGTATCCATTAACCAAATATTGATTAGCTGCTACACAGAACTAGGCCCTGTGCTGGAGAAAAAGAGGCAGAGTCCAAGCCCTTGAGGAGGGTGGAGTCGCATGCGATCAGGGGAGTGGCAGGTTCTATATTCCTCTCTCCCTGGTTATAGGATTTTACTGAATAAGCTTTGCAAATAGTCATTTGGGAGATTGTCTGTAACTTTGTTGTCTGTAATCCTGTCCTTTATAATTTGCCTGAAATCCTGCCCTTTGTGGTTTGGCATATGGAGGAAAGGAGACAAGGAGGAAGTGTCTAGCTTCTACAGTAGACCAAGGTATCATTATGTCCATTTGATTATGTGAAGAACCTGATAGTTCCAAAACTGTAATGACCAGCCAAGGTCATGTAGCCAGAAACTGGCGAATCTGGGAATTTGAGCTCTGCTGATTTTTGCAGTAGTATTTTCTATTCTTTGAGCTGCTGACTACTGGAAAACCAAGAAGGAAGCAACATTGCTAATGCTGATCCTGGTAGATGATTGAAATGGAAGGAGAAATTCGCAGTTACGATTCCCAGGGCTGCTGTTACTTCTACTCTAAGCCTACCTACATCCTAATCTCGGTTCTTCTACACTTACACATATATTCGCATTCTCACATATAGAAACCTATTTAAGTTTCTATAAAATTTAGTAGGGCTTCTATTTCAGCTCTTCAGGCTGTTCAGATGTGGACATTTTATAAATAAATACGCGCTAATGTTCTTACTATTATGGCTGTACCGTAAAGTTAACGGCACATGCCGGAAGCTCCAGGTTGTGTGCAGCATCTGAATTCCCGTAACTTGGGGAACCACAGCTCACATGCCCCTGTCATCTCTGCCTGAGTGATGCCTCAGCACAGCTGCTACTGCAGAACTAATCTGTGCCCTTTCATCCCAGCACAAGGAGCCGAGTGCTCCCAGGGGTAGGGTAGGAGCATTTTTATAAATGCACCAGGATGTGTGACTTGGATGCATCGTTGCTGGCTAGCCCTTAGTCTAGGAGAAACTGTGACAATTCTGTAGGTCTGGGAGCTCTGCAGATAATAATAGGTGTAGCAGCTAACAGTCACTGAGTACTCAGTATATACCAAGCAAAGTGCTGAGGACTTTAACGCTTAACGAGGCATAAAGAATTTAAGTACCTTTCTCAGCGATATTAGCTAAAAATTACTTTGTCTTTCAGATTATCGGCCACTATGCTAAAAAGTTATTGCTTTAGCTCAGGTAATCATGTGAAGCAGGTATTTTAATCCTTCCTGTTTTGCAAATGGGGGCACTGAGACTTGGAAGATGAAATTATTTGTGCCAGCATCCTCAACGAGATCTGGGCAGTGCTGGTGCTTGATTACAGCTCTGTGGAACCCTGAGGGACATGTTCTTAGCTCTGCCTTTATATTGATTTTCTAAGTCCACAGTGTTGAGAAATTATTGAGCTGGGTTTCAAGCCTAATTTGTCTGATTGCAGAGCTCACAAGCCTTCCATCTCACAAACTTGGCTTCCAGGATTGATGTGTAAACATAGAGTCTTCCAGAAAGAAGTGACTTTATAGAGATAAAGGAAACTTCCAGCTCCAGGAAGTCACCCTGATTTTTTTCAAGCACACTTCAGTGGCTCTCCTTCCTCTTGGCTCTTACCAGGTTATAAGGGATGAAGATAACCTGGCAGTTATCCTGGTACAGGACCCCCTTACCTCGCCTACCTGACTATGGTCCCTCCAGGTGTAGGCTGTGCCTGGCTCCTTAGGAAGTCCTACAACTTGCTCAAAGCATAGCATTCACCATGTACTCAGGGGACCTTTGTCAAATGAGTGGAGGTCTCCTCTAAACCTGGAGGTCTCTGAATGTTTTGGTAGGAATGAGGATTTTTCTTCACCCATTTAAGCAGGTCCTAGTATTAGTTATCTACTGCTGTGTAACAATTTACCCTGAAATTAGAAGATTAAAATGACAAACATGGATTACCTCAACAAACATTTATTTATTGACATTTATTATTGCAACAAACATGTATTCTATGAGCCAGGGATCTCAGCCCATGAAAGTAGTCCTTCAGCTCAGGGTTTCCAGGAGGCTGCGTGCAATCGTCAACCAGGGCTCATCTCTAGGCTCAGCTGGGGCAGGGTCTGCTTCCTGCATGTGGTTGTTGTCAGGACTCATTTTCCTGAGGGCTGGGACTCAGATGCTACCTGCCTTCCTCATCCTGTGGGCCTCTCCATGAAGCAGGTAACAACATGCCATCTGGCTTCATCAGAGCCAAAAAATGAGAAGAAGCAGAGAGAGTGGGGGAAAAAATGGAAGTCCTGGTCTTCTGGACTCTAGTCTTAGAAGTGACATGTCACACTTTTGCTGTAGCCCACTTGACGGAGTCAAAATGTTAAAGGAGGGGATTGCACAGGGTGTGAATACCAGGAGGCAAGGACCATAGGTAGTCATTCTAGAACTGTGTGCCTGGTCCCCCTCATGTCTTTTCCTTTTCTCCCAATCAGATCCATCTTTCATTTCAGGTGACTCCTGCTTGTTCGTCTCATAGATTTGAGGAATGGCTTATCACCAAGCCTCGGGGGTCTCAAGTTCTATCCAGGATGTTCTTCAGCCTCCTAGAGTGTAATGTGCCTGCTATGCTTACAGACTGTCTTAGCAGAATAAGATCCCTGCCTCTAACCCAAGGGCCTCTCCTTGTCATCTACTCCAGTGGCCCAGCTGTAGATCTCATCCGTCATGACAAGGTCTTTGGATCCCACTCTTGGGAATTATTCTCGCAGTGTCCCCAGCACCCTGGTGTCTGACACTTAGTAGATACCACATCCCTGTTGACAAAGTGAATGGATGAGGTGTATTTCAGGTTTGCACCAATGTCAAGAGGGCTGGCCAGAAAGGACTGGAGACATCCTCTGGGATAAAGCCCTCTCTCTATGCACTGGGCTATGACTTCCTGTGTGAGCTGCTCCCCACCCACCTCTCTGGCCTCTTCTGCCAAGACTGTGTTCCATGCAGCTGCTGCTCCCATTACTCTAGTGTGGGGGCAGTGCCCTGTCTGCCCTTGCTGTTCCCTTCTCTTGGAACACTTTTTTTTCCCATTATTACTCTCATGTGACAAGTCTCAGCTTTCAGGGATGGTTTCCTGGTTCTCAAACCTGTACTAAGAGCCACCTCCTCTGCACTGACTTCTATCACCATGGTGATCCCATTGCATTACATTTTTTGTTCAGAAGGCTGCTACCTCTCTGGACATTGAGACCCTTGATGGCTCGGATCTCTGGATTCCCAGGTCACAGCACAGAGCTCAATGCAGAGTGGGCCCTCGACAAATACTTTTGAATGAATGGACTTCCTCCCATTACAGATGGAGAGATGGAAGTCCAGAGAGGGGCGGGGTTTGCTCAAGTCCACACAGTGAGTGATGGCCAAGCTGGTAGGTATTCCAGTTTGGGCTGTAGATTCTCAGAACAGAGCTCTTTGCACAGCCCCTCTCCCCACCCCCAAAGCTCTTCCTGCCACTACAGAACAAGACAGAATGTGGGTCTGGCATGTCCCTTAGGCTAAGATCACTATTGTCCCTTTGGAGGTGGCATATTTAAACCAGCAGGCTTGAAAGGTTTAGGCCCAGAAGGTCAGCCTGAAATGGCTAGAGGCCTCTGTGTGGAAATGTATTTAGGCAGAAATACTTTGCAGGAACATTGTTCCCTCGCTTCTTTTTTTCTTCTTTTATCCTCTTTTATATTCCCTACTCAAAGGTCTAAAGGCAAAGCGGTTTATCTCCAGATGGCTGTTTAAACACAATGCAAATGTGCTCTTGCTGAAATGTGAGTGGTCTAAAGAGGGGGTGATGGATTGGAAAGCCAGAGGAAAAAAAATGCCCTACTCAAATTAAAGAGCTGAAGATGGGTGTGCTTACTGGAATAAAATCCCCAGGTAGCAGCTGAACCCACACCTAGGAAAGGGCAGGGTCCTCTGTCCCCCATGGGGCCCTAGTGCCTTTCTTTGCTAGAATGAGGATTTGGATACTAAGCAAGACCTTTGATCTTGCAATCCACTTCCTCGGGCCAAAGGTCCTTCCAGTTTCTCAGACCTGCAAGGGAACTTCTGGTAAACAAGCCTGATATGAAGCAAGAAGAACACAGATGTTTCTGGCCAAGCAGACCTGCGTTGAGTCCCAGCCCTGCCTCTGACGGTGCAGCTTGAGAAAAGTGTCTGAACGCTCTAAGCTTCATTTTCCTCATTTATAAAGTGGAGATCATGCTACTTAACTCAGAGGATTGCTTTAAGGACTAAGTGAAACGATGCATGCCAAGCATCTAAGACAGTGCCTTGGTTCCCAATGGTTTCTCATGTGGAATATCTGTTTCCTTTCCCTTTTTCTGGGTTGGGATGTCTTTTATAATAACCCTATCAACAAGCCCCTCTGAGACTCTTTTGCTTCAAGGCTAAATGTCTCATATCCTCCAACTGCTATTCTCTCCTGACAAAATCGTCAGTCCAACACTGGTTACTGTCTTCAGAACGTGGACCCCTTGTCTATATCTTGTTCAAAGCATCACACAGACCTGAGTCATATTTCCAGCTCTGCAGCGTATTAGTTGTGTGACTTTGAACATACCACTTCTCCCTGAGCTCAACTTTTCTGTTCCATAAAGTGGGGATCTAAGGGTTGTTGTGAGGAACTGACTGACTAATGGAATCAGAAGGTCCACTAGAGACTTAGCATGTGTGTGAACTTTTCTTAGTGGAAACTCAGTATCTGTCTGGCCACACGGTCTTTCTCCCAGTTCTGACCCATCCTAAATTTATGCAGGCAATTTCCTGAAAACAAAGGTCAGTCTCTACATTTATTGATCTTACATTTGATGATGATGATAATGGTAGTGGTGATGATGATGATGATGATGATGATGATGATGATGATAAAAGCTACCGAAACCAGAAAGGCCAGCATTCATGCTGCCTGTCACCTACCAGTCCCAATAAGCAGAGACAGGGATTGAATCTTAATGGATGCTTTATTCAGAAGGCCAACAATCTGAGAAGACGGTGGGCTTTTACCCTAACAGACCATCTTACATTTTCTTTCAAGCCAGCCTTTTTTGGGGGGCAAAAGTATAGGTAAGGGGTCTGAAATTCAAGGGAAGAAAGTGTAGGTGAGGGATTTAGAATTTAAGAAAGAGGTTAATCAGATGAAATCTACAGTCCAGCAGTTTCCCTAACATCCTTTCACCCACTCACTGGTCATTTTCTTTATCTGTGCCCTGTGTCCCAGGCAGCAGACTGTCTCTCCCTGGAACACAATGGCTCGGATAACACCTTGATTGCTTCTGGTCTCTTCTGGAGCATGCAGGTCAATTGCTTGTGGTCCCCTAGGGTCAGGATGGGCCATACCTGCAGTTCCTGAAACAATAGCTTTTCACATGCATTAACTACTAGGCTTATTAAATATTACCATAAACTAAAATTTTCCCAATCTTGAGTGCCCCCATCACTACTATTCACTGAGTATCTACTATGCAATGTATATTTTCCTATTTGATCTTTCTCACAACCTTGTGGAGTAGGTGTTATTCTCATTTTACACATTAGGATAATGAGACATGCTGAAGGTCAACTGGAAAATGAGAGACCTGGGATTAGAACCCAAGGCTCTCCACCTTCAAAGTCTATGTCCTTCCATTACCTTAATCCATTGTGCTTTAGACTTTACACCAATCTGTTGAGATTGTTTTGTGGGCATGGTTCATTTTGATTGTATATTGACATTGATCAAATTATCCTAGTTGGACCCATATGACCTGCAGGAATGTGTAGGATACTGTGGGCAGCCCCATAGGGAGCAGGAGAGGCATGAGAGGTACTGTTTTGTTATAGAAGATGAGAAAATATGACAGCTCTCCCAAGTGATGAACTGAGAAACACTGCTGGGGGATCTGGAACAGAAGGGATCGAGATCTGGCCCCGGACAGTGTGTCTTTTGAAAGGCTGCTCTCCTGGCCTCCCAACCTCAGCATGATGGGTTAGACTGCCTCCCTGAGCTGAAGTGATTCCTCCAGCTCCGCCTTTCTGACTCCATGATTGTCTCCTACATGTAGGAGTCCAATGACAGAGTCCGTGTTTTAAACAAAAGAAGGATGAGGATCTATTTTCCAACTTCAGACCCAAAGGGCTGCCTGGGAGAAGAGGAATGGAAACTAGTTTGTGAACTCTTGAAGGCAGGAATGTGTTCAGCTGCTTATAGCTCTAGCAGAACTTCATTTAACACTGTCATGGTCCTCAAGCTGAAGGTTAAAGTGAAGGGAGACTACGTATTACTGATAAGAGCTTTGAGATCCAGATCAGGATGTGAATCCCGGCTTTGCCACTTGATAGCCTTCTAGCCTTGGGCTAGACTCAATTGCCTTATTTGTAAAATGAGGAGCTAACAAAATTTTATGATTGATTAAATAAAGTAATATCTGTAAAATATTTAGCACAATGTGCCATACATAGTAAGTTCTCAAAAAAAAGCATCATCAATGACACTTTTTTGTTATTGTTTTGTTTTGAGCTAATCAAGTGCCATTTTAGATGATGTACGAATACAGGTTGGATAACCATGAAGAGGAGCATTGTAGGGAGCTGCCTACTCTGTGTAATATGTCAGAGTCAAAGCCCCTTTCATCTCATGTAATTCTGAGATCCTGTGATTCAAATTAGAATAGATGATACTTGTGACAAGAGGTAAGAGGAATTTCAGGATCTCGTAAGTTGCAGTGTTCTGGGCAGACTTCCAGGAGATGGGAATTCTCCTCTCTTGAAAAGTTGGTCTACCTCTGACATATTGAGTAAAGTAGGAAGGGTAACGTGGGTGTAGGTATGCATACAGGCTGCCACAAGGAAAGGGATGGGTGAATCTAACTGCAGGAGAGGGCTTATGGACCATCAGGCAAAGCCACCTTTTCCATTATTTCTTAGGTACAATCTGAGAATCGGGAGAAGGAGGTGAGGGAGAAGGAGCATGGACATTTGAGGAAGCCCTCTTCCTTTAGACACAGTGTGATATAATGGAAGAAACACTGAGTTTGGAGGTCAATACATCTTAGTTCTGTCTCTGTCCCTTACTAGTTCTTAGCCCCTAGGGAAGTCAATTATACTCTCTGATTTTCTGTTTCCTCTAATGTCACATAATGGCAGATTTGCTTAGAGTTGACAGTGGACATACAGAATAAAAGAGACTATAGGTAAAGGGCAGACCTAGTTAATACTAAATGCGCAATAAACACTATGTCTCTCCTGCTTTCACAAACCTTGGACCAAACTCCAGTGACATTTTCTGGGAGAATGCAACAGTGACTCGGCAACCTGAAAAAAAGCAGCTAGAAATGAGCCTTTCATGAGATGGGAGGTGATTGGCCCTGATCTTTGTTGGTAGCCCTGGAAACTTGTGGTTGCTCTTTGCTCTGTGCCTTTGGAGCCACTGCTTGGTCCCCAGCTTTTCTTGGCCCCTTGCCTTTCCATCAGTGGCATGGGCTGAAGTCAGTGGTGCAGCTGAGCAAGAGGGTGAACACAGGATCAAGCATCTGTGTCTTAAAAAAAAGTCAATCCCAGCTGATGATTACCTGTGAATCTGAAACCCAAGTGCCACCTTCCTTTCCTCCTTTGTCAGCTACTTCTGAGCCTTTCTAGAACTTCCACTTGTTCCAATCATCTTCTCCATGGCTCCTTATCTGCACACTGAAAATACATCTATTGAGTACAGCATCTTTTTCTTTCCCCCAATGCATTCCGTCGGCCTATTAAGTATCAGTTGAATAGTCTTAATCTCCTGAATTGGCCTCTTGTACTTGCCTCTTTTCCTTCCTTGCATGTCTTTTCCTGTGACTCAAAAACTCCATTTTCTTTGAACACTTGGGAACCAGAAGAGTGCAGGCATTGGAGTTAGATGGTTAAGTCTTGGTGTTCCCATTTTCAGATGGAGGCAGTACTGCCTGACTTACCACACTGTTGAGAAGTTGGAATGCATGTAGACTCTTTAACTTCTGGCACAGGGGCCACCGTTAATTTTGGGAGATGCTGCTTTACTAACAGCAACCTTTGTATACATTGTTACACTAGCTCATTGTTTTCTCTACTTTGTTCCAGAGAATAATAGTTCTGTAATATAATTAATACTTTTAGAAAACATCAGGTTAAATTCTGCCAAAGGGAATTCAGTGCATGCCTTTTGAGAGATGTTTAATACAGGATATATGATAGGCTGTGGCACTTCAAGAGATGGATATAGAATATAGCATGTGCCAAAATTTTTTTTTGAAAATGGAAAAGTTTCCTTTCCATGATACGTTTTGTTTTGTGGCTAAAGTTACTGGCTCTTTGGGAAATTTGCATACACCTGTGTGGTCAGCGGGTCAGGAGGTGGGGGGCTCAGATTTGAATCCTACCTTCAAACCTGGCCAGTGAGACCTGGAAATAGTGTCATGGAAAGACCACTAGGCTGTGGGCCAGGACATGGGGCTTCCAGGCCCACTTATTCCTTTGGTGTCCAAACACAAGTTCACCGTTAATTCTCTGGTTCCTCGTTTGTACACTGGAGACGGTAGCAAGGCCTACAGCATAGGGTTTTGGTGAAAAGTGAATGAGATATTTGGGAATAATTTGAAAAGTAGGAACTGAAAAAATATGGCACTGTCTGTGCCATTTTCACTAGCAAGACCACTGTCACCATCACTATTGTTATTACCTTGAACTTCCCTGCACGTTCCCAGGCACAGCCATCTGTAAGCACCATAGAGAAATTTGAATAGCCAGCTTCTGTAGCCCCATTTGACGTCTGTTGCCAGTGGGCGCCGCAATCCCAGCCTGCACTATAGAAACTCCTCTTATTCATGAAGCAGAGCTGGCCAAAGGTGTCCTCTGATGATCTCACACATAACAATTTGGCTCCAAGTACCACCCTGAACTAGTTGAGGCCATGTGGTATTTTCTGGGGTCAGAGAGGAGGAGCAACACTGTCTGTCTAGCCCCTCTCACCTTCTGCCCTCCTTGTAAAGCTCCTGTTGGTAATTAAGAGAGGTGCCTTTGAAAACCTGAGGTCAACATCGGGTGGGATGATGAGGCCACTATGAGTCCACCTGTAGTCATCAGAGGACCAAAGGTCAAGCTGAGGTCTACAGGCAGCATGGTGGAGAAGGTTGATTATTCTGTCATAGGGCCACATCTAGCATGTTGATAGAGAAGTGAGTTATAAAGTCAAATGGTTTTCCATTTCCACCCTGTTACCCTTGAGTTGTGAAGCCTTTGGCAAGTAATAGCCTCAGTTTTCTTATGTGTAAACATGGCTGATAATAGAGAGTATCTCATGAAGTTTCTGTGAAGGATAAGTGAGAGGTTACATGAAAAATTTTAATGTATTGCCTAGCTCACACATGTTTTTATAAATGTTAATACTGGTGGTGGTGGTGGTGGTGCTGCTGCTGATGGCATATAATTTACTGCGAAAGCTGTTGTTAAAAAAAGTATACTAAAGAGACTCAAAATATAACTTCAGCAAAAAAAGCCGGCAGTGTTTGGTTTGGAGGAAGGAGGCCCAAGGCAGCATAATTGCCACCTTTAACTAACTGAATAGCTGCCCTGAAGATGGGTCTTAGTGCATCCCATTTGACATGGACAGCGGAAGCTGGCTCAGTACCACTGTCTGAGAGTAGAATCAATGCGTGGTAAGGGTGGAGTTTGCTGTCTCTGCAAGCATGGAAAGGCTGAATGAACACTTGCACAGATTTTATCAAGGAAAATCCTGTGGAAGATGGGAGATTGGATAAATTACGAATGATTTAAAGGATACTATGGATTTGAGAGTGTCAAGTCAGAGACCCAGAGAACACAAGAAACTAGGTCATGGCTGAGATTGAGAGGATATGACGAAGGGAGACCTGATCCAGGTGGGCAAGACAGGTGAAAGGATGTTTTTATTTGGCACATCGCATTGAAGTGGTGTGTGCAGAATCTAGACATGAGTCAGACTGAGGAGAGGGAGCCACCTTTCCTAGAGTTCTGAGGAAGCCCCAGTTTTGAATATTCTTTCCTCCTGCCTCCAGTGTGACACTTGCACTTGTCAGATGATGTGTCCCAATTTTAGTTTCCAGAAATAAGCAGAGAAGCACAGAGGTACTGGAGCTCAGGTGTGACAGGAATCTCATGAGGTACTCAACAAGGTTAACAGGGCACACCAGCGATCTGCCGAGGTCACCCTGCCATGCAGGATGATTGGCGACTTCTTACGGGCTCCTTGTATGATTTCTGGGCTGAGGAAAGTGAACGAATACCTTTGACTAGAAAAGAACCAATAGCACTATTCCAGTACTAGCACCTCTTGGTAGAATGGGAAACAACACTTAAACATTCATTCATTCATTCCCTCATTTAATAGATGTTTACTGAGTATGTAATATATTCAGGCATACTTGTAGTCACTGGAAATAACAGGAAGGCACAAGATGGGAGATCTGGCACATTGGAAATGTCCATAAATTAACTAGTTATTGAATGAATCAATTCCCAGTTAAGGACATTGAAGCTTAGAAGAGTACGGTGACCAACTTCTCCATGGGGGTTAGCAGCTATGTGTAAAAGCCAGAGTTCCAGCTTAAGCCAAGGTACCATATGTCCTGCTGATGTCCATGTAGATATCAAGTGTTGGACACTGAGATTTTGAGGAATTGAGATGAAAGGAAAGCTAGTAAGAGTGCATAGATCCCTAAGTGTGTGTGCTTGGCGTTGTGATTATTTTCTCCCATTTAATCCACACAGCTTCTTTGTCAGCTCAAGATTATAGTGTTGCCATTTTATAGATTAGAGCCCCGAGGCTCTGAGAGTGGGGGTAACTTGCCAAAACTTAAACAGCCATTAAATGGAAGAGTTTGGATATAAATTCCTATGTCTAGAACCAAGTCCCAGCCTATTCCTCCTGGGATCCTCCATCCTAATATCCTAGGGTCCTGGAATCCCTGTCCCCTGCTCTTCCCTCCGGCCTTACCCCCATATGTGATTGAAAGAAAGAAATTACTTCTTGGCGTAGGGAAAGAAATTACCTCTTGTGCCCCAGAAATATCAGGAGGAAGGAATCAATAGGTGTGTGACAGCTTTAAGTTTTCCACACACAGTGCTCTGATGGGGTTAGATCTATTTTCTTCATCGTAAAATGTGATTGATTTAATTCCAAATTTAACTTAAATTTGATTTTCTTCTCTCAACCTGGCATTTCCAAACAGAGAATCAATCAAACCCCAAATTATAGGCAGCACATGGATCAACAATGCGGACTTATTTCCTGTTGAATTTCTCCAGCAATGCATTTTGTGCCACCCTCTTCTGCTGTGCGAGGAGTTGAGGGTAAGAGGGAGGGAGAATGAAAGGAAAATTAGGTTATTAGCTTTCTCCAGTTCCAGCAATCAATATGCTCTGAAGACATTCTGTTCCTATAGCGCCGCTCACTCCCCTGAAGGTGATGGGCAGGGAACTGCAATCTGTGATGGATACCAGGCGCAACTGTGACCCCGCCCACCTGAGGTTGCTCAAGTCATAATCTGGAACTCTCGTTTATCAAGCTCTTTTTTTAAAAAAATTACATGCATTATCCTATTTTGTCCTCACATCAGCTCTGAAATAAGACCATTGTTCCCATTTTTCAGATGGAGGTATTTTGTCTTATTAGGGTTGGATCAATTGATACCTGTCCCATGGAGATTTTATGGTTCAGCCAAGATTTGAATATAGACACATCTGGCTCCAGAACCATGCTCCTTCTGCAACTACATGAAATAGGAGGCAGTCTGATGTGGGGCAAGGAATGGAATTAACTGGTTCCAATTCTGTCCCTGCCACAACACACTGGGTGACCTGGGACAAATCATTTTACAGACCTGCTCCCCTGTTTGTAAAACAGAGTAGTAGTAACAGTTCACTGTAAAGATTAAATGAGGTGATTCTTCTCCACTGAAATGTAAGTCTCAAAGACGTGGGCTGTTTTGTTCAATAGCATATCCCCTGTGCCCAGAACAGTGCAGGGAGGTAGTTGATGTTTAATAAAAATTTGACTGCATGGATGTATGGATGAATGAATGATGGATGGATGGATGGATGGATGGATGGATGGATGGATGGATGGAAGGAAGGGTGAATGGATGCAAATGCTAGCCATAGTGTCTGGATCATAGTAAGCACTTGAAAAATGGAGGTTCTCTTCTCTGCCCCTGCTTCCTACAATGCAGTACAGGACCTAGATGAGGAGGGGGTGGATGCTATGAGAGAGGTAGTTTCCACCTGGCCGCTGTCTACAGCACATACTCAGAGCTAAGAGCTGATGCTCAGTTCCCTGGGCCAGGAACTCCTAAAAAGTCACCTCTGTTTGAGTCCCACTGTGAAGTTTCTGCCAGGTCCAGTTGCCATGGAAACCCCCCAAGTCCCCGTGGCTACTCCACTGTCATCTGGCCTGAGTGGAGACTTCACCTGCATGCTTTCTTCTCCCTGGACTTCAGAGACAACTGCGGCGATTCAGGCCCTTGCTGAGTAAATGACTGCCCCACACACAGTTTATTCTCATTCTGCCCTCCCGTCCCTCCCTCCCTCTGCTTACAACTCTCCTTTCAGTCTCCATTCTTTTTGTCTTTAGTTTCTGTAAAGAATAATTCAGTTCCTAATATGTTTTGATAATATGTTGGACAAAGAGGAAAGTAAGTCCTGATTTCTGCCATCAGTAATGAGATGAATACCGCTGTCTGGCTTAAAAATGATCATTTGCCAAGGGCCTAGCATGTGCCAGAAACCATGTGAGGTATTGAATGTTTACTGTCTCATTTAGTTCTTACAACATTCTTGAAGGATACATCACTTTACTCCTGATTTTTAGACGAGAAACTGAGGATCATAAAGTGCAGGTGACTTTATTCCCTACCTCACTGTCTCTTTTTTTTTTTAACATACGCTTTTTTTTTTATTTATTGAATTTTAAAGAGAGAGAGATTTGTTCTTCCATTTATTGATGCATTTATTGGTTGCTTCTTGTATGTACCCCGATCGGGGATCAAACTCAAAACCTCAGCGAAGCAGGAGGATGCTCTAACTAACTGAGCTGCCCAACCAGGGCTTCCATCTTAAAGACCCTTGATTACTGTGAAGGTTTAAATGGCATAAGGGATGCAGTTAACCCAGCATGAGTCCAGGGAGAGAGTATGAGCAAATTCCATTCTTGCCCCTGAGCCCTCTTTCCTCACTTCAGAAACCAGCCCTGTGGAGCCTCAGTGATATGTCTGGTAGTCAGTTAATTAAGGAAGGGAGTGTCTTGATCACATCCATTTCTGTTGCTATATTAGCCAAGTCTGAGAGATGCCTTCTTGGACATGCTGTCGTCCATCGGGGGCCTCCGCCTTGCGAATGCCAGGAGCTTCTATCTATATCTCACTCCCTTTCTGGACCTGGTTTACCTTCAAAGAACTTGTTCATGCTGGATTCATCCCAGCATCTTCTTCCCCTCAGAATAGACTCCACAGAATCGAGAGCAAAAACTCAGTACCGCTGCTGCTGACTGTTATTTGGGACTTCTGTTAAATAGCTAGACTCACGGTAATGTGTTGACATTTTAAGGAAAGATCTGTGCAAGGCACCGACCCTTAGTCTATACTCTTTCTAGTAGAAAACATTGATATTAGCTTGCTATGCTATGTAGCTACTAAAATGTTTATATTATCAAAGTTTGAAATAGCTTCTTGTGGCTCTCAGATGAGAGACAAAATTTGTTCTCTTTTTTTGTGCTCATTTTAGGTGTAGGAATTCTTTTATCTCCTGACACCAGAGCCAGCATTTTAATTTTATCTACTCTTTCATTTAACAAATATGATGACCACAAATATGACTCTCTACCACAAGTTATGCATTTTACTAAGACTGGCAGTACAGTTAAGGATCCTATTCTTAAATTAAGCAACTTCTAGATTCCAGGCTGTGAGCTTGGAATGAGAGACATCAAAAAGACAACGACAGGATCCCTTCTCTCAGGCACATCGCTGTCTATTAAGAAAAGTAGATATCCATACAAAAACTCCCAAAGTGGGCTGTCACTTGGCTCTTGTTTCTTTCGGACCCATCAGTCTGGCAATGTTGGCTGCTTAAGGTTGGAATGCTTTCTGATTGGTCAGCAACTGTGTCTAGTTGCTAAGACTGTTACTTTTAGCTCTGGAGATTATGATGCATTTACTGACATGCTGTGCTGGGCATTGGTATGCAGTGGTGAGCAAAAGACAAAGGGCCTGCCTTCAGGGAGTTTACCATCTTGTTACCAGAGTCTAATGTTTGAATAAGATATTTTGGGAAACAGATCAGATGTAGGCAGTTTGTCTGCCTAAAGGGAGAGAAATTCATATTTATTAGTAATCTAAATGAGTGATGGGAGCAAGGAAACAAATGGAAAAGAAATAACATCTGTGCTAATATTAGCAGGATGGCGATTATTGACGGTGGTGGCACTGTAGCAATGCAGCCCTGCCTGCACCTGGGTCAGGTGGGAGAGAGCCACAGGAGGTCCACGTATAAGGATCTGTCATGAAAGGTCTCAGGTCCAGGCTGATGAACATGGCTCACACCCTGTAGCCAGATGCTTTAGAGCAGCTCAAGGGGTTCAGCAGGAAATGGGATGGGAAGGAGTGTCTATAGCCCCCTCGTCATACAAGCAAACAAAACAGAAGAGGTGAGGGTGAAGAGGTGAAGATGCTAAGGACATAGAATAAATAAGATGGTGTGGCTGTTTAGATACTGTAAAGAAGAAGACAGGAAACTGAAAGATGACATGTAGGTTTCTGACCAGTTTACATGGTAGTACTTTCAGTAAGTTGGACAGCCCAGGAGAAGGAGGAGGAGGCTTTCAGGAAAAGATAATGTGTCCAGCTTTGAATGTGTTCTTTTTGTCATGCCCATGGGACATCCATAGAGAGATGTCCAAGAGGTTTGGGCATAAAGGTTTGCTCCAAATAAGAGCCCAGTGGGTGATAGAAATTTGGGAGACATTGCCCTAAAAATGATAATCCAAACCCAGAAAATAGATATGAATAGTAAAGCCTAAACAGTGAGACCCAGTGGGGACTCAGGACTTAAACCATGGGTTCTCTCTGCTGGCCCAGTGGTCTCCTTGCCATGAAGATCCAATCTACTCATTCCATTGAATCCATAAAATTGTCTTTAATTTTACCAGGCAAAACTGCCCTCCCCATCCTACACCGTCTTTACTAACTCTTAACACAACTTACCTTGAATTCTGATCAGCTGTGGAGAAGCCTACCTGTGCCCCAGCCCATAATCTCCTGAAGAGCAGGAACTGTCCTCATTCTGCTAAGTGTTTTTCTCCCACAGTGGCTGATCAGTAAAGGCTTGTGAAAATGACTTGAACTGACCAGCTTCCAACAGTTTCTAAAATGGAAATCCCTTTAGGTAACAGACAATATATTCAATACAGACAGGATGCCATTTAGTCATTGTAACAACTTTGTGAGCTGTATAATATTATCCCCACCCTGAAAATAAGAAAACTGAAGAAACAGTCCCCCAGCCAATGAGGGCCAAAGTCCAGATTTGAACCCAAGATTGTCAGACGCTAAAGCCTATGCTCATTCCACCCCATGAATTCAGCAACATAGTGTCTTCTCACCAGCTCCCCAAAACAGTAGACAATTTAACAGTATCTAATCATCAACAAGAATGGCCATCTTAATTGGGAGTGGAGGAGTGAAAATTGCCATGACTTTCAGGAAGCTTTATTTTTGTTGTCTTGACCGAAGGAATAATAAACCTATTTTTCAGAGAGTTAAAACAAAACCAAACAAGGGACCACTGAGATGTCTTGCAAGCACAGACTTTGGAAAATATGCTTCCTTCTTCCATCTTCCCTTTTGGAAAACAACAGGATTTTCAGATTCAATGCTCACCTCATAGACTTAGGTGTCTTTGTGTGTCTTTGTGTTACTAGGTTTGCTGAAAAGCCCAGTGAACAAGACAGCCCTGACGCTGATTGCTGTGAGCTCCTGCATCCTGGCCATGGTGTGTGGCAGCCAGATGTCCTGTCCACTCACCGTGAAGGTGACTCTGCATGTGCCTGAGCACTTCATTGCAGACGGTAAGAGCTGAGCATTGGAGATGCCCCACACCTACTGGGCACCTTGCACCCTTGGTTGGTCAAATATCCTTCATGTATAACCCATCCTTAGGATTACATTACAGGGGCAAAGGAGCATTCAAAGGCCTTGGAAGAGGCCCTTATCATTTAGAGTCCTGGGTATTTCAATGCAACTAAAGACTGCTTTTATTCCATGGGCAAGGATATCGTCTGTTAAATAAAGAAAGAATTCCAATGTGTATGCAGAAAGATTGAACTATATCATAGAATCTATGGTTTCTTGTCATGCTTGCGGACCCTATTCCACACTAAAAATGCCCCTCTGAAAAATTGTATTTAGTAATTAAAAACTATGACAGAGAAGATTGTATGAGCTTTGTTGGAATTTCCTGAATGTCCTGAAGAATACTCATATCTCATTCCCTATAAATGTACTTTGTAAGTATCTTATATCCTGCCATTTACTCTTCACTCAATTAATTTGAATTAATGAGACACTGCAGTCACTATCATCATTTACAAAGTGTGGTCCAGGAAACTGATTAAGGTGCTTGATATCTATTGCTAAAGTGCCCTCCATAAAGTTCTTCTACTTAACATACTCCAAACCCTCATTCTCACTTGGCATTAGTGCTTTCAAATATGTTGAAGTTTGTCATAAATGCAGTAAACAGGGCATGTCTTAAGTACGCAGCTTAATGAAATTTTACACAGGAATCCACCCAAATCAAACCATAAAATATTTCCAGCACCTCAGCTTTCTTATGCTCCTTCCCAGTTAAGGCCCTCTCAGAGGTGACCACCATGTTAGTACCTTTTGTTTCTTAAAAAATATTTTCTCATTGGGTATATATTGAATGTGTTTGAGATTGTAACCCTATATTTGTCAGCTTTATCTCAATGTAAACTTTATCTCCAATTTTTCAATTTCCGTGTTTAGAACTTAGCACCAACTCCTTCAGTATTTTCTCTTCATAGTGGAACTTCCACCTCCTTTTCTCTGAAACACCTAGACTTCTTTTAATACAACCTGTGACTGCTCCCACTTCATCATGGTTTATGCCTATCAAGTCATAGGTGAACATAAAAATTAATGGACATACAAAAATCATATGTAAACATAAGACAGACAAATATGTGAGTGAGAAATGGCAGAGGGAGAAAGGAGGAATAACATTTATAGAAGCAGCCTCTCAAGCAGATCTCATGGCTCTTGGGGTTGGAAGAATCACCAGAACCTGAGTGTGTCTGGAATATGAAGATGCAAGTGTAAGAGTGATGAACAATGAGATTGGAAAAATCAATTAGGTCAGATTCTGACCACTATTGAAGGCATATGACCTTATGTTTTATCCTCATTCATTACTACTCATTAACTGTAGAACATGTTGGAGACATTCAGATTTTCAATATTTATTTTCTTAAAGGTCTTAAGATGCTAAGTAAATTGCTCAAATAGTTTAATGACTAAGAGTAGAGCCTATAGATACAAACATGAATTCAAATACTCTTTCTGTTGTCTGCCACTTCTACAGCTAAGCGAATGACTTACTTCTCTGAGATGGACCTGGGCCAAGGCAGCTTTTGCCTTTCTCACCTTCCCCCGTGAAACTTAAGCTAGCTGCAAAGCTGCCAGCCCTTTTTTAGTAGAGAGAGCTCCCAGCCAGCCTTGTAAGTAGAGCTGTCCATGGTGCTGAAGTACTGGATGGGGCTGAGTAATGGTTCTGGTCTTCAGGAAGAAAATGAATTCTGCCATTCTGCCCTTGTGTTACAACATAGTTATACTTGATACTTAATGCCCATTATAGGGAAAGGTCAGCACAATATAGCACTTGTTCAGATCCCAGCTGGCAAGAAAAATAAATACTTACACAGCCCCTATCCAAACCCTTGGCAAGTATTATCCCTTCCTTCCCTGAGCCTTCTCAAGGCCACTAGTGGCTTTTTGCCCTGCTAAGCACATAGTGAAGAGATGGGCTGGGTTTGCTTCCAAACTTACTGAATGTAACACTGTTTTCAGCTGTAGTCTATAAATCATCTGCATTTTGTTCATTCTTGGATGATGATCCCCAGAACAGTGAATCATATTCTCTAGGAGTTGAGCCCAAATATTAATGTTTGCAACAAGAACTTTAGATGATCCCTTAACAGAAGTTAGAGAGCTGTATCAATCTCTCTGTTACTCTCCTTCTATCTCACAGATGTAATAATGCCTTGGGACCCTTTAAGGCCCTGCTAAGGGGCTTTGGTTTCTTTCATCTTGGATTTTTATCAATATCACATTAATGGAACTGCCTCATGGCACAACTGCAGTGGTTGCCCATAGCACTGAATACAATGTGAATGACCCAGTATGAGTTTTATAATAAAGCAGCCCTGATCACGTGGTTTTCGGCGTCATCCAAATTGCCATGCAGGTAGCATTATTAATGAGTGGTAATTGCTAAATATTAAAAACTCATGTTAGTTCACTCATCCCTTGAGGCACTCAATGTAGGTCAGGGTATAGTCACCTGATATTTGGGCAGTAGGAGAGACAGTTTTTAAAGGAGTAAGGTATTCTTATTAAGTGGGTGAAATGGTACCATTCTAGTGCAGGCAGATAGCATTACAAGTAGAGTTCTCTATTCTGTTCTGTTCTGGGAGTTGTACTTTGAGAAAGCGAATGATATATTTGAAGTTATCCAAAGGAGAAGATTTGTAGTCGAGATACTGGTAAAACATTGTAGATACCTAGTGACCTCTTAAGGAAAGGGTAGAGAAGAATCATTCTATAAGAGTTCAAGGAACCTAGAAAAAGAGTGAACTTAATATTATTGAGAGTGTCTGTTATAAATATTGCAGCATCTAGAATACTTTACATGAAGTTAGTTTTTCAGTTCTCACAGCAGAAGTGTGAGGCAGGATTTAGCATTCTCCTTTTGCATACCTAGAAGGCAGGTCCCAGAGATGTTGAGTGATTGTACCAGACTAACACACAGAAGTGAAGCCTTGTATGAAAGCCCAAGTGTACCTGAACCCCTGATCCAAGATCCTTCCATGCCTCACACTTACTCAAAAATGGCCATGAAAATTAGTATTTGCCTTGAACAGGGTTCAGGTTTGTTCTGAAAGTCCCCAGGCAGCAAAATGAGAACTATGTGTATGATGAGGAAGGTCAGAGATGGGAGAAGATTGAGCCTTAGTCTAAAAGTATTTTTACTTTCTAAGCTTCAGCCTTATTATCTATAAGGTATGGGTAATAACAGTACTTATCTTATAGAGTTATTGTGATGAATAAATGAAATAATGCCCATAAAGCTTTTAGCTTAGTACCTGAGACCTAGTAATGGCTCTATAAATTGTATAAATGTTAGTAGTTGTTATAATATATTTTTAATATTGAAAGGGGGTCACTGCAACGTAATGAGTTCCCCGTCATAGGGAATTTTTTGAGAATAGATGACCACATTTCTCTGAAGCTGTAGAAGAAAAGTGTAGGGATGCATTGGGCTTGGGTTCATGGTATTTTGATTCAGTACCATTTTACCTCAGTATAAATTTTAAACTTTAAAACACTTTAAAAACACTTATTTTTAGGACCTGCAGACCTTTTATTCTTTGTCACCTCTTCCATGAGAGTCACCCATTCTTTGCCTAAGATCAGAAATGGAGTGAAACTCAGGAATGGGTGAAGGCCAGGGATGTCTCTTGAATACTTTACTTGACTAAACCACATTCACGTACACACAATGTTTTGTTGTTTTTTTTTTTTAATGTTGATATGGCCATCGCATCAAAATCTCCACGCCAAAATGTCTATTTTTTCAGGTCTAGTTAAATTGTTAGCACCATGTGTTGGGTTTCTACTAAGACGATATTCAGTTCTTCTTTGTTTCCTATGACTGAGGAATTAGGGTCTAAAGGTTCCTTGCCAGCCTAAGAAATTGAGTCAAAATGTGCGTCATTAGATGGCCTCATTTATTAATACATCACACATGTAGCTGCTTTTGAACACAAAATTGTATATAATGAACTTGGTCTACATTTATTTGTTTCCACCCCTTACTCATGTCTTTCAGCCAGGAGAGTGAGCTAATCTGTGGCTTTGTGCCTTTTGCCTTTCATGAGGATGAGGTTCATAATTGACTTCAGAGCTAGTTTGCAGTGACTTGGATACATGGAAGGAGTATTTTCAAGTCTGAGAGGGGAAAATGACACCACACTGCAGGTGGCTGCCGAATCACAAACTGCCAACTGCTACAACAATAGTTTCATGGAACACTTTGCTTTCTGGAATCATCTGCAGCTTTGTTTTATTTATTTTATTTTGTTTTTAAATCACAGTTGATATTTAATATTATTTTATATTAGTTTCAAGTGTACAGCATCGTGGCTAGACAGTTATATAATTTACCAAGTGGTCCACCTTATAATTCCAGTACACACCTGGCACCATACATCGTTATTACAATATTTTTTTCTCTACTCCCCATGCCGCATCCCACATTCCTAGTGTTGATTGCAGACGTCAACACCATGAACCATGTTTACATGTGAATGTTCTTTACAATATGACCTCTGCCTTTTTGTCCTTTACTCCTTCGCACACACTTAATGCTGTCTACACAAATAGGCTGTCTTGCCTTGTATCTGCCTCTCTATATACATTTGCCTAAGCATTGCCCTCCACCAAGAGTACCCCACCTGCTTCCATCTATTTTAGCCCTATCCATCACTAAGGCATTAACTTAATCTTCTCCTTCCTCTATAAAATGTCCTTTAACAAAAGCCCAAAACTTCTCCAAAGAAAACTCCAGTCAGAAATAATCTCTTCTTCCTTGAAAATTACATGGGAGTCTATTTCTTTTGAAGGACCCCACGGTCTTCCTTCCGTCATTGTTACTGTTGTGTATTGTATGTCACTGGGCAACTGTCGTAGTTTTAAGAACTGGCCTCCTGCATTAAATCTTGCCTCCCTCCAATATTTTCTCAACACGCAAACAGAGTGATCTTTTAAAATAAAAAACATCTCAACATGTTGCACCTTCTCATAAAGCTGTTCAAGTACTTGCTATTATACTTGTTATAGAGACTGAACTTCTTAACACGACCTTGAAGTTCCTGCAAGATCAAGCCACTGCCTGCTCTCTAGCCTCACCATACCACTCTCCTTACATTGGCTTCTTAAATATCCCTGGCCACTCCCTGCCTCAGGGCCTCTGCCAAGGTTGTTCTCACTGCCTGAAAAATTTCTCCCTACTCTCCTATCTAGTTTCTCCTGGACAGATTTCATCCTACCCTACAATGATTGACCTCTTTTGTTCATATCTTAACCTCTATTAGGTCCCCTACTAATCATTCTCCTTGAGCCCTGCTCTGTTCCTTGATTGCACTTATTTCAATTTGTAATTATATACCTCTTTAGTTAATGTTGGAGTCTTTCACTCTCTTGTTAGCTCCATAAGGATTGAGGTTATATTTGTTTGTTTTGCACATTATATTCAGCACCTATGACAGGGTGCACGTAGAGTTAGTACCCAAAAGAAATTATTTCCATAGCTTCACTTAAATGTCCCCAAGGGCAAGGGCCAAAGCTTATTCCTGTCCTAACTTATTGTGATACCCGACAGAGCTTCTGACTCAGTAGACATATAATAATTTTGTCTGTGAAACAAATGAAGGGAGGGAGGGCAGGTTGGTAGACCAGATGCTCTAAGAGGATATAACCGAGGGAATGACATTGCAAGAAATCTGATGCTGCCTCTTCTTCTGTGATTGACTCCGCTCCCTCAGGTTTTTGCTCCCATCCTCCAAGATAAGAAACTCCAATCCAATTCACATTTCTCCCCCAACATAGAAATGAAACAAGCTTTCTCCCAGAGCCCAGGAAGAGGGGGAAATATAAATTGAGCTGAGATTCAGAACACCCAGGTGGGAGGTGGCAATGAAATACCAATAAACCATATTAATGCGCTGAAATCAAGAAGAATAGGTTGAACTCCAACTCAGATTTAATAACTATTCACGAGAGAGCACCGGGAGAAGGCAAGGCTAGGTTTCAGTCAGAATTAAAACGAGATCTGTAATGGAACTGGTAACATAATTATAAACTGTGAAAACTTGTTTTCTCTCCTCCTCCTTGTCCTTAATGAACGACTTGCTCAGTGATGGCCTGAAGCTGGTGCAGGAAGCATATCCCCTTCAGTGGATATCCCCTTCAGTGGAATTGTTGGGGGCAGGGGGTTTGTTTAGTTTTGTTTTTTCCCTCAAACCTCTTCATTAGGAAAGTCTAAATCCACAAAATCATGGAAGGGAAAACTGCTTCAAGCCATGTCTTCCTTAAATACTAACTGATCCCCAGGTTAGAGTGACGAGGGTATTGAGGGAGAACAAACCCTGGAAACCCATCCAAAGCAGCTGAGTATGTTCAAGCGTTTAAAGATATCACAGCAGCCAGCTTGGCTGGGATTTTTAATGACACTCTCTGCTAAGATGCTGGCTTGGCTTCCGACCAGGATGAATTGTTCCTAATTTCCCTTCTTAACAATAGGAATAACTGAGTTTGACGTCCAGAATTAGAGACTAATTTCTGTGTTTTGATAGCAAATCAAGTCCAAAAATATGTTTCTAGAGCTGAGGGCAGAAGATGGTTGAAAGAGGCAGGGAAATGTGTTTTTCTCATTAGTAATTCCGTTCTGCTATTGTGAGAGGAAGGGTACTTTGATTTTAGGACTGGGGGGTTAGGGGGAGAATGGCGAGTGGGAGCTCTGATGAGATGGAGCACCCTGACTCCCATTTGGGCTCTGTGGGTGAGTTCATACATTAAGACTTCCCACTGACTCATTCAGAGTTAGATGTTCTCTTATTATTGGCTTGGTGTTTGCATGGCAACATAGGGTTGAGTCAGTGGAGTAGGGCTGGGAGAGAGAGAAGGTAACATGGTACAGAGGTTAAGTGCATCGATCTGCAACCTAGGAGATGTGAGTTCTGCTCCCAGGCCTTCTCCTTGTCAGTTTTGTGACCTTGGGTGCATTAATTCACCCCCCCTGAGCTCCAGTTTCTTCATCCAAAAGCAATGTTAATACTTGTTGCCTCAAATGAGTGTTTCTAGCCTGATGAGTGTGACCTTGGCCAATGGTGAGAGTACAATTATGGCAATGTTGTTCTTTTCCCTTTCTGCCTGTTCATAGCTTTATTATTTATGAAGACAGTAAAAGGGTTATAAGGAGGTCTTGGTGGGTCTGGCCAAGTAAATAGAAGGTACAACTTCAGGAAGGCTCAGCTTGGTCAGCAGGAAAATTTACTAGTTAAAAGTTCCTCAGTAATAATACTAATCCCTTGTCATATATAGTGCCTGTTGTTTCCCCTTCTGTCTTCTCTCCTTTCCTGTGGTCAACAAATACGGTCATGCCCAGCATAACGGTCAGCGATGGGGCACATGTAGTGGTGGTATACCTGATGACCTAGGTGTACAGCAGGCTATACCATCTAGATTTGTGTAAGTGCACTCTGTGATGTGTGCACAGTGATGAATCACCTAACGATGCATTTCTCAGAATGTATCCCTGTTGTTAAGTGACATGTGACTATATCACACATCGCCTTATCTGCGGCATGCTCAGATATTAGGGAGGCAGAGGTGGATAAAGCACAATCTCTGGCCTCCCCCTTCACCCTGCAGATGAGATATGAAATGCAGTGTGGTCATAGTGGAGGTTGCACTGGGTACTGTGGGACCATAGAGGAGGGGCAGCCACTCCCCTGCCCCAGGCTGAAGATAGGAAGGGATGTAAGGAGAGGATGTCTTGAGACAGCACTGCCTGAGCTGGGTCTTGGAGCCACTGACCTTTACCTGGAGGTGCTGATGGGTGACAGCAGGCTTCTCAGAAGGGACATGGACACTGTCACTGTACTCACATAGACCCCGCTACTCAAACCTCCCTAAGACTGACAATAACAGCATTCATAATTGGTAACATTTACAGAACATGGCTCAGTGACAGGCCCTGTGCTAAGTGCCTTGCAAAGTATTATCTCATTTAATTCTATTACCTGATGAAGTAGATCTAGGCATTATCCCCATTTTAAATTTAAAGGAAACTAAATCCCAAGAAATTTACATGGCTTCCTGATCATCACACAGGCAGGAAAGGGTTGAGAAGAATTATTCTGAGTTAGCAGCCACAGGAAATGTGGTAGACAGAGAGTTCGATGACTAAGATCGTTGTCTAGCTCTGCCGTGAATTCACCATGACTTTTGGCCACATCTCTACTTCTCCAGCCCTTGGGGGGTTTTTTTCACTGTAAAATGTAGGAAGGAAACAAGATGGTACTTAGAGTTTCTCCCTGCCCTAACATTCTAAAAGTAGCATGAGGAACTTTGCGGTTTAGAGTTACCCTTTACTCATCTCATTATCTGCGTGACCTTCGAAGTGTTTATGCAGCCATCTCTTCAGCATCCCCAGTCCTCTTTCTTCCGACTCTTGTTTGCACCAGTCTATAGCCAGGCGGCCCCCTGAGCAAGGATCTTGGGAGCAGAGGCAGCTAAGCAAACCTTTTACAGCCCACAAGTTGCCATTTGAAGAAAGCTTAGAAGGATCACAGAAGGATCACAGCCAAGCTTGTGCAGGGACTGAAAGCTCCCAAGGCTGCCGGATGAAAAAGGAAATGATGGGTATCCAGACCATAGTGGGATAGATGCCTCTCCATCTCTAGCTTCCAGCATCAGCTGCTGAGGGACCTTGAACATCTCGGATGCCAGCAACAGTATGGGAGGGGGAGTATGCATCATATTCAGAGGGGAAATGATGAGATGGTAGGAATAATTAAAACCTGCGTCTCCCTCCGGCCTCTCCACCCTCTCTCTGCACATCCTTCCCACTTCTCTGCCTCCTCTGTCCCCCTCCTGGCTCTGGTGCCCTTGCTGTTTGGCTTTCCTCCCCAGCCACTCCTCTGGATTACCTAAGCCAAATATATCTGCAGCTGCACGGCCTTGGGTCTTTTGGCAGTTCTTGGCGACTTTCTGAGCCACTGCTAAAGACCTGGGTATCTTATCCTCAGCTGGAATCATTCCTGAAGCCCGGAACACTCCTACCCCCCATATATCCATCCCTCTGCTTTACCCTTGGTTCCCACTTGGTCTTTGTCAGTGAATCCATACATAAGACTTTCTGCTGACTCTTACTCTGTGCTGGGACTCACATTCTAGGACAAACTCAGACACCATCAGCCCTAAACCAGTATGAAGTTTAGAATCAGAAAACCTCGGTTCAAGTCTGCATTCCTCCACTAACTATGAATCTGAGGCAAGTTCCCTCACTCCTTTGAACCATCAGTTTCAGCACCTATAAAAGTACAGCTCTTAGCCCCTATGTCACTGGATGGTAATGAGGATGAAATCGAGGGTGACATGAAAATATACCATAACAGGTGCTGTGTAAGTGCTAATTACGCACTCAAAAGGCTCACGCATTTTCTTTAAAAAAGACAAAGTAGCTATAAAGCCATAGACTACAATAGAAGACAAATCATAATCTGGACCGGGTGGGGTATATCTAGACAAGAGTCAGCAAGGTTGCCAGGAAAGCCTGGAGGGTTTCCCACTAAACAGATCTGGGTAAAGCTTTAGGGCTCAGAGGATTTGTCTCATTGGAGGAAATTGGATGGTCAGGGATTGGGCATGAGAGTGCTTGCTCTGTTGGAGATGGTAGAAAAGAGTGAGGACAAGAAGGGAGATCTTCCAGGCAAAGGGCACAGCATGAGCAAAGGAGGGGCAGGAACCCAGGGGCTCCATGTGGCCTGCCCAGGACAAAGTGGGGGAACAGGCAGGAAGAGCAGGTGTCTCAGTGTTGGGCTTTTATTGTGGAGGTGGTTGTGGGTTGTGAAACCACGGAAAGATTTTAAACAAGGGAGTTTAGGGGTTACATTGCTTGTTCAAAAAGCAGTGCAAGATGTCAACTAAAAGAGCAGGCTGTAGAGTCAGGTACATCTGGGTTCAAATGCTGGTTCTATGAATTCACAGCAGTCCGAGGTTACGAAACCATCCTGGCTTGTTTCTTAATCTGTACAGCAAGTGTAATAACAGTAGCTCCCTCTATGCAAAATGGAACGAGAGAATATTTGTCAAATATTTAGCGTAATGTTTGACAAACTGGAAGCACTCAGTGATATTAGTTTTTATTGGCATTATCATCATTATCACCCTCGTAGTCTAAGATAGGTCTTCCTGTTAAATGGTCCTGAACTTTTCCTTTGGCACTCAGCTCATTTAAAATTGCTTATTCAATGTCCAAGAGTCTCAGCTTCAGGATCACACTCGTCTGGGTTCAGTGCCTCGCTTGGATATTTCCTAGCTATGTAGCATTGAGCTGGTTATTTCATCTGTAAGCCTCTGTCCGCTCATCTGTGAAATGGGCATAACAGTAAACCACATCAAAGGGCAATCAGATGGCTGCCTAGGATACAACTGGCTGGTGCTTAGCACTGGTCAGTACTCGGTAAACAACAGCTCCAGCTAATGCTACTTTAAGCCCTCAGGGGCAGAGAATGTATCGGTCTTGTTCCTATAAAATTTCTACTGCACATTCTGTGTTCAGTGTGGATTTGTAGACTGAATATGGTGTGGAAGGTGAGTCTGAGGGGACAAGCTGAAGGCAAGGAGCCTGTTAGGGGGCCGTTACATTGAGTCTGTATGATAATGTCTGAACAAGGGCATTAGAAGTGCCAAGGAGCATAAGGGAGTTCCAGTAGAGCTAGAACCAAGGAAATTCAGTAACAAACTGTAAGGAAGGGGTCAAGAGGGGGACAGGTCAAAGACTCCTTGGCTTTAGTCTTCTCAGATCCCTGAGTGGTTGGTAACTCCAGACATCAAAATAAAAACACCTTTGCCCAGCGGTGAAGTGTGGTGATTAAGAGCGTGAGCACCAACCCCTAAGTACCTGGGTGTAAATCCTGACTCCATCTTCCCCGTGATGCAGCTTCATCTTTTGAAAAACAGAGAGCCTGATGTCCTCCGAATCAGTCCGACTGTGCAGATTCAATTGATGTTAAATGCAGGAGCCTGGCCCACAGTAAACACACCCAAGGGCTTGCTCTTCTTACTCTTACTACTCTACCGCTCATATACCAGCTTTCTTCTGTGCGATCAAGAATCAGATGTCCGCCTTTTAGCCATGTTTGTAGAAAAAAAGAAAAAGAAAAATGCAAGCAACTTTGAGGAATATGCAGGAATAGGCTCTTTACAAATCCTGCCTGGATGAACATTATTAGTAAGACATGCCACTGTGTTCTGTGAGCAAAATTAATTCACCAGATCTCTGAAGGCTGCTCTCCTGAAGGTTTAAATCATTTGACTATTATTTTAAGCGATGTCTCACTGCTCTGTCAGGACCCGGACAGAGGATAGAGAAAGTGATCTGTCCCTGCCCTTACACAGATGCTGATGTTACCTGTGAGGGTGAAGGCTCCAGGCATGGCCATTTCCTGCAAAAACTCAAAGGCAGCATTAAAGTGCTGAGCACAGGACCTGCCAGGGAAGCAGAGGCCTGAGCAGTGGCACAGAAAAGCCTGGTAATCAGAGCTGGTGCCACCTTTGAAATCCAGGATCAATTGGAAATGGCAGCTCCTGCCACCTTAAGAGGAAAAATGTGGGTACAGGGGTGCAGGCACAGTGTAGGCATGTTGTTTTGCAGCCAACTTGGCCAAATGTTCTAAATTGTAGAATGTGAGAGGTAGATTCTATTTTCAGCCTTGTCTTTTGCCATTTCCCATCCCCTTTGCACTCTGGCCGAATGATGTGGCCATTTCCTGCAGGTCTGAGCTCTGTTTTTGGTCCTTTACAAACATCCCTTTTCTTTTGCTTAAATCCCCTTTTTCCCCTACTTTCCCCTAGCCACTGCCTCTTGGTGCTTCAGTGTTCAGTTTAGATGTGGCTCTACAGCAGAGGAGTTGGGGGCACCTCTCTGTGCTCCCAAAGCTCCCCATTTCACTTTCATCACAACCCAACGCTGTTCTGGACACCTTAAAATACCCACCCCCAAACCTGGATCGAGGAGTTGGGGTTTTTCCAGCAAAAGATGCTCATGATCCATTTGTCTAGTGCCATATGGGAAATACCACTTTCTTTCACTGAAAAACAAACAAACAAACCACTTCCTGCTGGTTGACACTCATGAGAAGTTTCAGCATCCCAGCTTTAACCTCTTCTCCCCTACCTTCCCTCCCCCAGTCATCTTTCCACCCCACCCCCTCATTGATTGCCTTCCAGCTCATTTCCTGTATCTTCCTGGTTGTCCACATACCTTTGCTTCTTTCCCTCTGCCTGTCCCCATGCTGCTCTGAGAACCAGGGACAGACTGGCCTCTCATAGACCTGCCTCTCTGGTCTGTCACAGACACAGCCCCACTGCCCGCTCTGATTCCATCCATGACGATACCCTAGAAGCCGGCTCATTCAATCACCCTGGCACCCAGTCCCCAGTTTCCAGGCGACCCTTGTTGGCCATCATTTGAGCTCTGTAATTTGAGCAGGCTTAGAATTTTACTTAGCCGCCTGAGTATTTGAAATTTCAAAGGTAAGGTAGACTTTCAGGCAGTGAGTGACAATTACTTTTTAAAAAGAATTTTCTCCCACCTTCCACTCATTTGGTTTTCAAAATCAGTGTCCTCTGTTGCCATAGAAAACACTGCCTGGGGACTCTCAGGGCACTTTCCCATAGTGAAAATGAGAAAGTCAGAAAAGCAACACACTAGCAAATAATGTTCCTTTCCGTTCTGGTATACTGTTGGTGATTATGTCTCAGAAGAGATCTTTAATTGTTTCATCTAAAGAGTATGCCTCTTTGTTCCCCTGGACTGCCTCTTCATAGAGGCTTGTGAATTGGATCCAGCTATTAGCAGCTCCTACTAATTTCCTCTGAGTCTTGCTGGCTAAAGCACCGGGCTTGGAACAACTTTTAATTTTGTTTTTAATTAAATTTCAGTTGTTTCAAATCACTCACATTCAATGCCATTTCTCTGCAGCCATGAGAAGCAACAGGAGGCTGTGTGTTCTTATTTATGTGCACACACAGTCTGACGTGTTGGTAGCCACTACGTGGCTGAAGACTGACTCCTGGCTGAGGTCCAGAGCAAGAGCAGAAAATTAAGGAAACAAAAGAGTTGCAGAATGAGCTTTTGTTTACACTCTGATATCCGAAGCTAATATGTTGTTTAAGCAGGAATCTTGGTTATTATGTTTGTTTTTGCCAAATTGTGTTTGCACAAGACAACATCCCCTTGTATTTCACAATAGGATTCTCAAATATGTGTAGGTAGAAATAGTCTAAGAATAACTAACACTTATTAAACATTTATTATGTGCTACTGTTTTAAATTATAGATATGTATATGTATATACACACACACACACACCCCTCCTCATTTACATTGAAAGTGAGCAAATTGAAACAACAGAAATTTAATTTACATATATTGCCTCCCATATTCCTGTGAGATTGTTATCTACGGTTTTGTAGCTGAGAAACCAAGGCCCATTTAACTGGATCGTTATCCTTGGTTCGTTTGTGTGGGGACCAAAACGTGAGCGCAGACTGCCTGACTCCATGTTTCTGCCCTTAAACACTGTGTTAGACTCTCCCGCTCTGAACAGACAAAAGGGCCTCATCATCTAAATGAATTTAGCAACGGCAAACATAGAAAGTTGACTGGTTATTTGAAAAAGTGAAATGATGTCAGTTTATGTTTGGGCTTCTGTGTGGCCTTCGCTGCTGCCCATTCCTGTTGTGTAAATTATAAAAACAGCACCATGGAGTCTGGTTCGGAGTTACAGAGTCACGGTTCGAGTATTTAACTGCGCTCTTTCAGAGACTTGGCACCCCAGAAAGGACAATGGAGTTTGAGAGCAACAGCATAAATGTACACTGAATGACCCATGTATCCCCCAGTTCAGTTAACATTATGTTCTATACCGTTAGCTCCAACTGAAAACAGAATCCAGCCTATTTTCTATCTCAGAAACACCACGTACACCGTTTTAGTTGCATGTTTGCAAAGAACATTCTTTCATTGCTACCACCACCCGGCCTTTTCCAGGCCAACACACACACACACACACATACACACACGCACCTTATTTGGTACTTACAACAGCTCGGTCCTTTCTCCACAGCAGTCTTTATCTGTAGTTACATGAGTGTTGGTGCGTTCTCTTGTTTAATGCTCATCTCCTACCCGACAGTGTACCCTCTCTACAGCCAAGTGCTAGAGTTTTGTGTCTTTGTTGTCCCCTGCAGAGTATCCAGTTCTTATAACCAGGCCTGGCATATGTATGGTGCTCTGTGAGTGTTTATATACTATACAGGTAAATACATTCGGGCTTAAACACAGCCACCAACCTGCTGAAAAGTAAAGCGACAGCAGAAGAGGTATAATAGATAGAGGCTGGACATCTGGACTTTAGTCCCAATTTGTAATGAAATAACTATGTGTGACTTGGGCAACACACATCATTACTTCCCTCAACATCTTCATTTATGAAGTGGGAATGATAATAATTCTATAGAACATATATGCATATAGAGAGCATAGTGTAATTGGATGCTAACCACTCAAAATATTTTACATTAATTAGCTTCTTTCTTCTTGACAATAACCCTAGAGATAATAACTGTTATTTTTCTCATTTTTCAAATGGGAAAACTGAGTTCCAAGGAGGGTTATAGGTTTGCCCAAGCTCACACAACTACTGAACAAAGTTTGTCTGACTCTAGAACCTCTAATATCCTAGGCCGTGAGGATTAAATGAGATTGGATATAAAGGTGTTACACAGTGTTTTAAGTGTTAAAAAGAAATTGCCTGCTACTATGGCTCATTAGTGAGACTCAGGTGAAATCTGAAGCACTGTTGGAGAGTGTGGGAAGAAAACCATGTGGATTCCTTCTTTTGTTTCCATTTGATAACACTAAGGCAGTATTCTTCAAATAGCTGAAAGCACCATTTGTTACTCCATCCACTTATCCATCCAATCATCCATCTATCCATCCATCCATCCATCCATCCATCCATCCATCCATCTATGTATCCATCCAAAATCTTTACTCATTGCTTGCTAAGTACAAAATTGTGCTAAGAAATGGCAGACTGAAGATGAGTTAGTCATGGATTAACCTCAGAAAGCTCGCTCTCTTCCAAGGTAGACAGATATCAGCACATCAGCATGTCCCAAACCTTGCCACATGGGGATACTCAGTAAGTGTGCACCAAACTCACATGCATTAGTAGTGACACTAATGTGAACAGAGAGGTATATATACCAGGCCTTTGAGGGCAGAAGAAGGACAGGCCGCTTCCAGGGGAGAGGACAAGGGAAGGACAAATTTGCTTTTTGCGGGCTGGGTCTGGAAGGACCGGTATGGTGAGGAGGATGCTCCAGGAATATGGGAACAACTGGAGCAAAGGCCAAGATGGTGGCCTGGTGAGATGACATGCCTGGGAGGAAGGAGCAGCAGCATTTAGTCCAGTGACTCCTTCTTTCCACCAACACCTGTCATATTCCAAGGGAGGGGGAACACGTTCCTTAGTCTCTAGGGACAAAACAAGAAATAACAAGCACATTTGGTCACCTACTATGTGTATGACTGTGTGTATACTGTGAATATGAATACACACACACACACACATTCTACCCTTTATTCCTCCTCAAACCTTCTGAAGTTGTTGGAATTATTCTGCTAATAGCACTAGTAGTAATAGCAGCAGCAACAGTACCCTTATTACAAAAGTAATACAGGAGTGAATGAAGTAAACATTAAATATACTTTCTTTCTTTCTTTCATATTCCTGGTCCTAGCATGTTGGATGGATGGCTCAGTCTAAATCGTTCCAGAATTTTTGATTATTGCTATCCCTGCACACACACACCCACTTTGCTGTTTGCTTTTTTGTTTGTTTGAAACCTGCGATAAGACCCTATATGTTCTTGGGCAATGTGCTTTCTCCATCAGCCGTCTCCATGTGCCTTTGCACACAGCAGTGAGGGGCAGGCATTATCATTCCCATTTTATCAAAGAGGAGCCCCACCGTTCGCAAAGTCAGGTAATGGGCATGAAGTCCATCAGCTGGTAACTGGCAGGATTAGGGCTTCAATTAGTACTGGCTGGCTCTGAGGCCCAGTGCCTGCAAGCTACCTCCCACCTCCCCAGTCTGGGAGCAGAACGAAAAAGTTCATCCTTCTTGTCTCATGGAGCAGAAACGTGGATCTCAGCCATCCTGTATCCTGTTCATTTGGCCCTCAAACAAAAATCGTACCTTTCTCTCCCTAACTTTCCCAGAATTCATAGTGGGGTTTGGCTGGTGGAGGGCTGATTGCTATGAACGCTACACCGTGGCTAAGCTGCGAGTCTCCTTTATTATGTTGCTCCAAATAGCAATATTATATTCTTAGGCAGCTGTTCTCATCTGCGCCCAGCAGTAAAATCTATTCTATCCATATAACTTGCAACCTCTGGTTTTTGGAAGCTTTGCCCCATTGTAGCCCTTGGTAGCATCATAAAACAATTAGATTTAGGCTTAGCATTAATTTGAATTATTGTCCAGTTTCCAGAAAATATCTTCTGGAAATGTCTTGAGGATGTATGACATGTCTTTGGAGACATTAAGTATTGAATTACAATATTATGTCACCTTCTCTCTGCCATTTCTCTCTCTCTCTGTCACACACTCTCAACAGAGTCTGATTTATGTTTCAGCCACTACAAGAAGCTGAGTACTTAGAGGAATAACCGGAGATGGATATTGATAGACGCCACACGCACACACACACACACACACACGCGTGCGCGCACCCCCCCCCCCACTGGTGCAGACAGTGAAGTGAGAAGAACAGGAGGCAACCTGGTGTTACAGATAGAGTTCCAGACTGAGAGACAGGCAGACTGAGTTCTCTTCTGGCATCACGAACTTCCTAGCTGTGCAATTTAAAACATGCACCTTTAACCTTCTCAAACTTCTTTTTCTGTGAAGTTGGGCCTAAAAGTAAAACCTGTCCTCCAGAGTTATTTCTAGGGTCAATTAGATTAATAATGGCAGTAAAAACCCCCATTTGGTGAGTATATTGAATAAGTCAGGTACTCACACAGTCACATTTAATATTCAATGTAAATGCTGCAAAGTAGGTATTATTCATCCACTTTTAGATGAGGATGCTGAGAAAAGAAATATTAAGCATTTCTCAAGGTCATTCAAACAGAATTAGTAGTAAGGGCACTTTTTGAATCCAGGTATGCCAATTTCAAGGTCTGTGTTTTTCCCACTTAATTTATTCCTGCACAAAAGAGAAGAGAAGAGAAAGGAGTCCAGAGAGAAAGGAACACACACACCTACACACAGACTCGTGGTGGGAGCCGCAAAAACAGGCAGGTCTAATTTGGCAATTGACATTGAACCCACAATGTAGTAATGAAACAGATCTGGGAGGCATTGCTAATGTGGTTATTATTAGGGCTCACAGTCGGGAGCCGCCTTTGCCAAACAGGACCTGACGTTTGTGCAGATATTTTTGGAACAGTAAGAAGTGTACTTTATAAAAGAGGGTGAGCCCAAAGAAGTGGGGACTGGGCAGGGAGCACAGTTCAGTTGGCGGATCTGGAGAGTCACACAGTGCACTCGTTCATTTGTTAACCCAGTCAGCCGGTGCTGTCTTAGCCACATATGGTGTATGTGCTCTATACAGTTGTGTGCCAGGCACCCTTCTAGGGTCTCTACAATGTCACCTCACCCCCAAATGCATCTTAAAGTAGCACCCCTCGTCCCTGCCCTGCCCAACTCACCCTGGGTATTAGGAAAATCACAGGAGATGCTGTTGGTATAAGTTGTGAATCATCATGGGGGAAAACGAGCATACTGGTTGGGCAGGAGAAGGGTGGTTTTTGTTGTTGTTGTTATTGTTGTTGTTGTTGTTTTAAATGAAGCTGTTGTCATACTCTGTCCCAGGTAGGACCACTATGTTGCACAACTCTGGGAAACCCCATCCTCATAGGATACAATTACTCATAGAATTATATTAGCTTGTGTGTACATATATATATGCATATATACCTAGACACACACACACTTATCCAATGTATATACATATATGAAATACACAATAACATAATGGTATGTTTGGATAGATGTACAGTTATATGTAGAATACATTGTTGGCTGTGTAAATTTTATCCCCTGGAATAGTGTCCCTGGAACACAGGCATGTCCTATATTTAGGCAATTCAAATGTATTTTATTTAATGGTTATAAAATCTCTGTGAGGTATTTCCATTGTACAAATAAGGAAATGGAGGAGGCTCACCAAGGTCAAGTGATTTGTCCCAGGGTCACACAGCAGCATGGTGCCTGGGCTAGGATCTAACCCATGCTTGTTTAACTCCAGAGCCCAGCTCTGTGCCTCCCATCTAAGTTCATGTCTTACCTGGCAGCTGGCAGGGAGGGAAGTTTTTAATATCAGCCTGTCAGAGCAATAGGACCTGTGAGATTTGGAAGCAACTCTCCACTGTGTTCACTCAAGAATTACTGATCTTTGACCAAAAAGGAATCCAGCACTGAGATTGGGTTTGATGCATAAGTTCCCAATGAAATAATGAAGGAAGTCAAAATAAAAAGAACATAACTTCTTAAACTAAAAGCCCATAGATTCCTTCCTTTAACCACAATTCTTCTTAAAAAATTTAAATGACTTAAAGTAGAAGGAAAAGCATCAGGGCTTTGTTCTTCCCACTGCCTACCCTTGGTACCACATTGTTATGTCCTGGGAGAGGATATGTGAAATGTTAACACTTCAAGCCTTTTTTGCCCCCAGACCTAAACACCCCTAGCTGAACTTTGACGCAAGACCAGGGACACAGAAAGACACGTGGAATTCAGCGGCAATCCCTTTTAGCCAGGCTCTGATCACAATTTGCAGTGGGGATAACAGGAGTCGGCAGAAATACCACAATGGCCCAGAGTAAATGCGCATCTGCCTCTTGAGGGAAGCCTCCTGTTGGGGAGAGTAAATGCCGCTTTGAAACAGCTTCATTTGGATATTGCTGTTTTTCTAACACAGAACATTTTAAAAATATGAGGGAGCCTGTTCCTCACCAGGCTCCTTTTTCGGGATGTTTAGTGACAAATTCCCCTACCTCTGAAGGGTATTATCATTTCACACCCCCCAGTGAGGGAGCTCTAGCCTGGTGACAGACAGCTCACATTTCTCCTCCGAATTGATTCTTGATTGTCAGCCAGAAATCCTTGGACAAACCCCGAGCTAGAAGTCACAGCACTAGGGTTCTGGTCCAGCGCCAGCACTTTCCAGCTCTGTTGCCTTGGGAAAGTCAGCTCACTTCTCTGACCCTCCCTCCCTCACAGTGTGAAGATGTTGGCAGTCATCAAGTCTGGGTTCCAGTTCAGTTATTTCACTGATCCCAGTGGGATCTTGGGCGCATCCCTCCCCTTCCCTGATCTCAATGCGTACAACAATACTTCTTAAAATATGAAAATCGATTCTTGGGGGGAGCACAAAAATTATTCTCTTTTTATGTACAGCAAAAAGCACAGCACTTAAACAGATATGCAGCATATCTGCGGTACTAAAATTACACGGGTGGCAAGTGATTAGGAAGAAAAAAATCTAAAAGCACTCCTTAGTGGGTGATATAGAGAAAAGAAAAAAGTTGGGAAACTGAACTAAAGGAACTCAAAGTTTTCCAACACTCTTGAAAATTAAATATATAACTTATAATCATAAAATTCTGATCTCTTCTTCAGAGCTTTAAAAAATAGTGTTTCCATGTAATGAACCAAAAGAAAGAAGTTGACCCTCTAAAGTAGCCACTGGAACGGCTCAGTGTTTTCTCAATTTTCTCTTCCTCTGTCATCTGCTTCACATTCACATACTTTACCATCCTAACCTTACTGCCACTCCCTCTGTTCATCCTGGGGTGTTGGACACGTTTGGAACCAGGTCAGACAGCGGACTGGGCTTCTGTGGAATAGATAAAAATAGCTTAGTTCAGACTAGGGTTTTTATCCTGCGCTCCACAACCCCCCGGGGGCTCCATGGATAGAACTATATTTCAGTTATTGGTTCAGTTGCTAGGTATTACATTTTATTCATTTGGAAACTTTCTCCTGAGAAATGATCCATAGGGATCCATGACACAAAATAAAGGTTAATAAATGGAGAAAATAGCAGGCTTAAGAGATAGCTGTCAAATAAGACAGGGAGTGTATTAGCGTGCTAGGACTGCCATATCAGAGTGCCACCCACAGTGAGGCTTAAGCAACAGAAATTTATTTTTTAAACAGTTCTGGAAGCTAGAAGTTCAATATCAAGGCATTGGCAGGGTTGGTTTCTTCTGAAGACCTCTCCCCTTGACTTGTAGAGGGCATCTTTTCCTCGTGTCTTCCCATGGTCTTCCTTCTGTGTTTCCGTGTCCTGATTTCCTTTTCATATAAGGACATCTGTTATATTGGATAGGGCCACCATAATGACTTCATTTAACCTCATTTACCTTGTTAAACATCCCATCTCCAAATGCAGTCATGTTCTGGGGCCCAGGGGGTTAGCACTTTAACATACAAATTTTCGGGGTGGACACTGCCAGCCCATAAGAGGTAGAGACAGTACAGAGGAGCAGGTTGAAGTTGACCAAAGGAAAAGGGAAAGAAAATGGCAAAAAGGAAGAGAGCTGCGAGGAGATCAAGAGATGAAGGCATAGAGATAGGTATCTAAGGGCTCAGAGACAATTTGAGAGGACCCACTCCACCCAAAGACCCTAGAGGCATGCTGCTCTCAGAGACTGCGTGTTCCCAGCTGTCTAGGTTTTCTTTGCCCATTCTCACAAACCCTCCAACTGTTGCTTTTAACTTCATGTTTGCAGAGTTTCAGCCCTCACTCTTTCAATAGCTTTTAGTTGATAGTGATGGAATGAATTCAAGCCTGACTTAATTTTCCATGGGTATATGGGGTGGAAGGTAGATGGGTTCCTCATTTTTATGTCACTACAACTTGTTTTTCATCATGTCTTCTGGAAAGACATTCCTCCCAAGTTCAAGACCCTTACAGATGGAATCTGGGGGATACACGATGTAACAGAAGATAGGAAGTCTCTAATTATTTTGCACCCAGAAACGGGGTGGGGGGAAAGAAGAAGTACTTTTGGCCAGAAAAATTCCCTGAGCTTCATTTGTGAATAGCATCTTTTTGCCATGTATGCCAAAAAATCTTCATTCCCCTGCCCCCATTCAGCACTGCATCCTGAGACTTCTTTTGAAACTTGTTCATGGTTCTCGGGGGTCTGTCATGTGATTTAAGGTGGAATGAAGGGGATTTGCACCTTCACTCTGGCTCTCCAGGCAGTTTTGTTTGGTAATACCTCCTCCCGCGGTATTTTTAGTTCTCATCTATAGCTTTCTGTTTCTTTGGGGGCTAATTTGCCTCTGGCTTTTCTTAGAACACTATGGAATGGCCTGAGCTCCCCAGCTCACCCCTGATCTATGCTGCACAATTACAGAAGCGGGCTCATAATCAATGTAATTGAAGATCAGAGTTAATGAGGACCTCCGTGCCTGTGCAGTCCCCCGAGCAACGCCGAGCTTCAGATGCTAGATAAGGAAATGATTGGGCTGAACTGAAAATCCATTTGGCTAATTAGATGATGTATATTCCCACAAGCCAGTGGGAGAAATATATATATATATTTAAAAATAAGGAAACATGACATTTTGAAGTTGAGATTTTGGTAAAGATTCATTTCAGAGTCCTTACTCTCTAGGGAGATTGATTTGAGCACAAAGAATCTCAGAGCACCCACACAAAGGAGGGTACTTTTGACCCAAAGCCAAGAAAATAAAACAAGGAACCATTGGAAAACTAGAGAAATATGAGACATAGGGAATATGCATTTTTATTCCTTTCCTATGTATTTATGTCCAAAGTAATGCTAGAGTTTAGCCAGAGAGAGTTGCTTGCTGCCACTATTTGACCTTATTGTGTGATACCTCTCTCTCTCTCTCTTTTCCTCTCTCTCTCTCTCCCCCCACACAAACACATACACACACAACCCCTCAACATCTTCTGAACCTCTGCTACAGCTTAAGCACTGTGGAGATTACAGAGTTAAATAAAGCATGGTCTTTACCTTCAAGAAATGTGCATTCTAGATGAGGTAGTGAGAAAGGGGGATAAAAAGCACTCATGATTTGCATTAGATTTGGCATCTCTGGATTTCCTTCTTCAAGCTTACGTTCTCAGTGGACAGATACCATATTTTACTGATCCAGTTATCTAGATCCTGGGACAGGGTCTAGCACATAGTAGGTCTTCTTTTTGTTAGATGAAAAAATATAAGAATGAATGAATTAATGAATCTATAACAGCATATATGAGGTCTGTCCAGAAGGTATCCAGCTATGTAATATGAAAAATAGAGACATTTATTGAAGAAGATACAAAATACAAGAAACATTGCACCTAGGACAATGACTCCCTAGTTCCCTATAAAGTAGACACTTTGGGACCTCACACAGTTCTCCCAATTGTCATCAGCTGCCCTGTAGTATTTTCCTGAATCTCATTGATAGTCTGAAATCTCTTTCCTTTCAAAGGTGATTTTAGTTTTGGGAAAAGCCAGAAGTCACAGGGTGAGAATCTGGGCTATAGGGGGGCTGAGTCACCCAGGTGATTTGGTGTTTTGCCAAAAAACTCTTCACCAGACGTGATGCATGAGCAGGGGCATTATCGTGATGAAACTGCCAATCACCAGTGGCCCATAGCTGTGGCCTTCTGAATCATCTGAATAGTTTCCGCAGAGGAGTGTTCAAGCTTAACACAAAATTCGACGCAGATTTGTTACTCTACTTGCTCAGTCACTTTGAATGCGATGGCCATACAGCACACATGCTCACTCAGTGGTGTCTACTACCCCCACTGACTGGTACAGTGGAGTCGTCATTGTTCATGCACGCACATTCCAGTCTACTCTCCTTGGCTGCCAGGTTCCATCCACGTCACACAAATGGTTCCTGTTATATTAACAATGGTTGGATTTTTTCTGGACAGACCTCTTGTATAACCACTAGTTGAGTGGAATACTTTATAATTATTAGAGATATTAAGCAGAGTATGAGCCATGTTTGAAGGTGAGTCCCCTTCAAATGCCACCTCAACTTCTGCCCAGCTTGTTTTCCCCCTTCATATCCTTCAAGGCCTAGCTTAACAACCAACATTTCAGTGATTTCTGTCTGACCCCTCCTTGTTTCTTCTTATATCAAGACAAGCCCACCCCTTTCAGGCTGCTCTTACCACATTCTAGGTTGGATAACTATCTATGCATATTGATCTCCCTTGTTATTCCTTTATTTTCTTGATGGAGTCGGTCTATTTCTCATTCTCTCTGTCTATTCCTTATGCAAGGAGGTGTTCAGTAAGTGTTGGTGACCTGAACACATGAATTAAATCTTGGTGATTACATTTGCACATTAAATTCCTCTTAGTATCAGATGTGCCATTTCTGTGCCATGTATCCTTTCCTTGTCGTCCTGAATCCCTCTAGCATCTCTACTTTAATCATCCACATCACAAGCTTGTGGGTTGAATAAGAGCTCAAGAGATATGACAGTGAAGATCGGGTTTTGGTTGGAACCAGGGAGACTCTGAAGGGCTAATTTTGTATTCTGGCTCTCACAGGATGAAAAGAAGTTAAACTTTGGGATCAATGTGGACGCATACCTGCTTCACAATCCCATGATGAAGTGAGTTGAACTTCCTTGTAGTCAAGGTTGGAACTTTGATTTCATTAATTCACTCCGCAGACATTCATTGAATTGCCAGTATGTGCCAGACATTTCACTGAGGGCTTGATTGATAACGATTCATGAATAACTCATGACCTCTTCCCTGTAGGAAATCACAGTCTATCAGAGAAAGCAAAAGTCCTCCCACACAGCAGGATATGCACTGAAGGAGCGTGCACAGAGGAGTAGGAGGACCACAGAAGGCAAAGATCCCAACCAAAGCCCCCAATTCTCAAGACAGCCTGAAATAATGGGCAGATCCCAGCTTTGGATGCTGAAAAACCTGGGTCTAGTTTCTACTTTGGCCATGCACTAGTTGTACAAATCTGGTTAAATCAATTTCTCTCTGAAGCTCATATTGTCTTATGTAAGAATGGGGAAATACTTATCCTTCAAGGCTCCTGTAAGGATTGGTAAGCAGGATGTATAACACATTCATCCCAGAGACTGCAACAGAGAGGGTGTTCAAAGGGTAGTCACTCCCTTCTGTCATTAAAGCAACAGTTGACTTTGTTAGAACATCTTTTTAAAGAAGTTGAGGACAACCTGCTTTTTAGTAGTCCCTTCCAAAGAGACTCACATTTCTCATAGTTCTGAGAGATATGTTAACTGGTATTGTATTCAGAGCTTCTGAATTTGTGAGAAATCCAAATAGTAGTCGAAATATCTCTTGGGAGTTGAGATTTCACAATGTGCTGGGGACTTCCCATATTATAGTGAATATTGTATGGAGATATTCCGTGTCCGGGTCTCTCGTTAGAAAATAGGCATTCACTTTTCCCACCTGCCAGGATTGTGGGCATTCATTTTCCCAGCTGCCAGGGTTTCTCCAAGTCTTTCTTGAAGAATAGTCCTCCATTGAAAAGGATCGCTTCACTCAAGTTTGTGTCTCTTCCCCAGAGGTAGCCCACAGCCCATGACTGGCTAATGTTGAAGCAAAATGGCCTGACATTCTTGTTTTGATTTGGAAAGACTCTGAAGGACCGTCCCAGCCCCAGAGCTCCCTAGGAGGTGACCTGAAGTCTTTGCTGCAAATGTATGACAACTTGACTTCTCTCTCTGTCCAATATCACTTTGCTCATCCCTCTACAAGAGTACTCCTCCAGATCCTCCTGCATGCCAGTCTGTGCCTTTGAGTCTGATTTTTGAGGAATCTGACCTAAGACAAATGCATTGTCTCACTTACTCTTTACATTAACCTTGTGAAGAGGGAGTTGGAGTTGACACGTTTCATATGAGATGACTGAAATGTGTTTTCTTGCCCAAGTTTACAGAGCTAGTAAGTAGCAGAGTGAAGTTCTGAATGTACCTCTTGCTGACTCTGTTCTCTTTATCACTGCACTGTAGCTTTCCTGAAATAGTGGGATTAGACAAGATCAGCCTTGGGACAAAATTCAATCTTTAGTGAGAATAAGTACAAAAATTATCCATTTAAACAGCATGACTGTGCTTTTTAAAAGAAAAATCTGTAGTTGATACTGATGTTCGGTGCCTTATACAAGGACCCATGTGGCATGTTTCTGCTTGGGCTTAGTTCCAAAGGGGAAAATAAATATGGCTTTGCAGTTAGATTTGCATATCTACCCTTGCCAGAAATGTGAAATATGGAATCCAGCAGACTTCTTCTTTTTTGTTCAGCTGCCAAAGATTTTAAGGCCAACTTCAAATACGGTCATTTTCTTCTCTCTAAGTCTGATGTTATCGACTTCTTTTGCCTTTCCCATAGACTCCTCTTTCATCCTCACCCAAAATCGCATTGTCTGCTGTGCTTTCACTTAAGAACTTACTCTATATACATCCTGATATTTGAGTTAGAAAAGGTAATATTGCCTCCCATACCCTTTACCTTTTTCAGGGAATCTTAGATTCTCAGGGCAGCCAGGTAAGTCCTATCTCTCTGGCCATTGCCTATTAAGCCACAGCAGGGCACCAGGGCTGAGAGGAGCCCAACCATTGGCCAACCAGCAGGGTCTGATGGGACCTGACAGAAAGGTTGCTCTCAATCCCATATGATGCCTATTAACTGAGTCCTTCCTTTGGAAACTTGAATTGCATACACGGAAAGATTTTGTCGGTGGATGGTGAGGAAGAGAGAAGAAAGTGCAGGGAGAGAAGCTGAGTCATGTTAGTTATGAAGTAATTTCAGATCTCCTGCTCTGCTGTGAATCTAGAATAGCTCTCCAAGTCCAGCTTTGTGGAGCCTGGTCCTATCTGAACCTTTCATTCTGTCCTGTAAAATTTTACCTTTGGTTTATTTCAAAAACACATATGCTACCATTTATACCCTATATGCAGCCATCCTGAATGGGTGTCTCTTCCTTGCCCCTCCCAAGAATATATGTATGTAATCCATATATATACACACATGTATGTATGAGTGCCTACATATGTATATGTCTGTGTGTTAAAGAAGAACATTTTAGAACATGAAGTGCAAAGCTAGCGTCTTTTGTTTGGCCTACACAAGCCTTCCATAACAAATTTAAGCCATTGTTTAAAAATTGGTTGATTATAATAAGAACCTACATTTTCAGTCTCTCCTGAAGCACATCTGGAGACCTGCCACCGCTGGCCTTCAGACCTGTGTGGCCAGAGCTGGCTGCCGCAAAGCTGTGGCTGCTCCCTTTCGATAGAACCTGCAGGGGCCAGTTCAGCTCATCTTCCCCTGTGTTTCCCAGCATTACAGTGTTTTCCATTGTACTGGTGCCGCTTTTTATTCTTAGAGGTGCTAGAGATTTCTTTGGATCTCTCTCTTTCTCATGTGGAAAAAAGAAAAAAAAAAGCCAAGCCAGAAAGCTATGGTGTTTCCCTTAGGCTCAGCTTGTCTTTCCCATTGACTTGCCCACCTGGTCCCTGTGGGCATAGTGACCCCTGTTCCAGAGGAGATGCCTAGGTGACAGGGACATTAGCTTTCTTTTTCTTTTAAACTTTAATATTGAATCGGTCTTTGCTAGGGCAAGCCAGATACTGGCTTAGCACTTTATGTACATTTATTTACTTCATTCTCACAGTAACCCTAGAAGGCAGGTCCCATTAATATTCCCATTTACAGGACATGTAAATAAGGTCCAGAAACTCTGAGTGACTTGCCCCAAATCAGTGGCTGGTAAGGTTGAGTTCAGGATTTGAACCCAAGCCTCTTTCCATCATGAAGGCCTGACTTGTGATCACCTAGTTGATCTCTTGTGTCTGATTTGTCTCTGTCCCTACTGGCTGTTGACACCTTGATCAGCACGTTGTCAGTGCTCTGTAAATGTGTACAGACAAGTGAGAACAGGGGTCCTTGGGGGGGTGGGGTGGCTTGTACATCCCTGTCTGTGTTCCTGGCCTGCAGCATCAGCAGTGACACACATCTGAACCCTAAAATCAGGGAGAAAGTAGCTGTCTTTCTCTCTGTTCATCCACAGGGAGCAGCTTTGTGGTGAGTGAGGGGAGCTACCTGGACATCTCCGACTGGCTAAACCCGGCCAAGCTGTCCCTGTATTACCAGATCAATGCCACCTCCCCATGGGTGAGAGACCTCTGCGGACAGAGGACAACAGATGCCTGTGAGCAGCTCTGCGACCCAGAGACTGGTGAGCCTGGGGTGGGGGTGGAGGGAGGGAGGCTATGGGTTGAGGGATGGTTTGCACTCCTTCTACCTGAAGAATTGTGGCTTTTGAGTGGTTGACAAGGGGCTTTATGTAAAGGTCCATCAATCCAATTGGTGCTTAAACTATGTGCTGCCGTTGGCTGGCGAGGGAGAAAATGCTCATGAAACCAGAGAATTTCAGAGTTAGAAAGGACCACAGAGAGCATCTCCTTCAACTCTAACAAAGCAAAGTGTCTGAATTTCATCAGACATCCCTCAGCTCAGATCCTGCCTCCCTCTCTCTAGCGGTGTGTTCTTTATATCATTTTTCCAGCTTTTCTGAGATATCCTTGATATACATTATGTAAGTGTAAGATGCGCAGTGTGGTAATTTAATATGTGCACATGTACACAGTATGAAATGATTGCCATAGTAAAGTTTAACATCAGCATCACCTTACATATCACTTTTTGTCTGATTGTGACAGCATTTAAGATCTTAGCACCTTTCAAATATATAATACAGTGTTGTTAATTGTATTCACCGTACTGTGCATTAGATCCCCAGAACGTACTCATTCCATATGGGGGAATACTGGCTATACATACGGACTACCTGGATGTCCTTCAGTAGCTCACTTCCTCTGAGTCCTACAGAATGGAAATAGTTATCTGTCCCACGAGCCTGTTTTTAGGATTAAATGAGCTAATCATGGAAAGCTCCTAGCATATTCGTGTATTTATCCATTTGACAGATATTTATGGAGCAGCCAGGTACTTTTCTAGGCATTGGGCACGCAGCCGTGAACAAACAGGCAAAATATTTGCCCTAATTAAGTTTAAATTCTAGGGAGACATTAAATCTGTACTGTCTCACATGGTAGCCATTAGCCACATGTGGCTATTTCAATTTAACTTAATTACAATCAGACAAAAGTAAACATTCATTTCCGGTCACATTTTAAGTGCTCCACAGCTACGTGTGACTAGTGCTACCTCTTGGGCGACTCAGCTATAGCCGTTTCCATCAATGTAGAAAGTTCTGTCGGACAGTGCTGCTGCAGCAGACAAGCAGGTAGATTTGTGTGAGAGAGTATGCGTTCTGTCAGGTGATGGTAAAGGCTGGGGGAGAGCGCAAAGCACATGGGTGCTAGGCTGGGGACGGGGCGGGGCTTGTTATTACATAGACAGTGGTCAGGGGAGGCTTCTCCCCGAAGGTGACATTTGAGGAGGCACTTTTGAAGAGGAGGAAGCCATGCCACTATCAGGGGAAAGATCTTTTTAGGCAGGTGAATGCCCAATGCTGTGGGGCAGGAGCACAGGAACTTGTCATTGATTTAGCACTAGCAGGAGGCCCACATGGCTGGAGGGGAGTGAGGGGGGAGGGGAACAAGAGGCAAACCTGAGAAGAGGAAGGCTGTGGGGGTGAGATTTCAGGGTCTTGATTTCTACAAGAGTAGAAATGGGCATATGAGCTGCCTGCATATATTTTCATGGGGCTTGACTCAGACCCACTCTGCAAAATTTACTTCAATTTATTAGATTCAATTCAAGAAAGATTTTCTTAATTCCTAAACTCATAAGCTATGTGTTAAGTGCTATGAGAAATCACAGACAAATTGGACAGTGTTCCTGCCTTCATGGATTTCACATTTTCACAGAAATAAAAAGAACATGCTCATATACAGCTATTATAAAAGACACAATATGGTGTAAATCAAGAGCAGGCACTAATAAAGTACCTCATGCCTGGAGAACAGAGAGAAATGTATTTTAGATGGGGATTTCAGGAAATACATCATGGAGAAGATGTCCTGTTCACCAAGCCTTATATAATCAGTAGGGAGCCTGAGAAGGAAGGGTGCTTTAGCAGAGGCAACTTCATGACTGAAAAAAGAAGAAGAAAGTTTAGAATGATTCCAGAAACCGGTGAGCAGTATAGCTCTGCTGTTACCTAGAGAATGTGCTGCACAAGAGTCAGAGGAAGAGGACTAGGGGAGTGGCAGGGGTTGAAATTGGAAAGGCCAAATGAAGAGAACTCATAGAGACAAGGATCTGAAGATTGTCAGAACCACCAAGGGACTTAGTAAAACTATGTCAGCCACTGAAATGGGGAGCTACCCTGCACACCTGTCCGATTGTTTGTGGAAACACCCCAACCCAAGAGAACAGCTGGACCTCCCCTCTTTTGCCTTCCATTAGGATTTAGGATTTGGGGGATGTCATAAAAAAACTAAATTCCCAAGCCCTGTACATACTTAAGCCTTAGATCTGTCGAAGTTGGCTTAGCTTCCTGTAAATAATCCCCTTCTTCTGTGGGTAGGATATATAGGGCTGAACAAAGTCATGGAGTCCAGGCATTGTCCATCATGCCTTAAAAGTTTCATTGAACATGTCGATAAAGGAAGGGTTGTTCCTCCCAGCTGAGTAGGGGAAAGGAGGAAAGCAGGGAGATGCTACTGCTGAAGAATATACAATGGTCTTGATGCATGGCTGGACCTGGCCAGGTGTTCCTGGCTGTGTGCCATAGCCCCGCTCAGGTGTGTTTTTTCAGAGATTTTAACAGCACCACTCATAGGCCTAATTATGGAGTTGGATCCACGGTGTGCTAGAGCTGCGTTGTATGGACTCATGAGAGCTGATTATTCTGATCTCTTCCCAATTCTTTGTTCAGTTATGTCATATAGATAGCTTTGGAATGGGCCATTATGGCAGTATTTATACCAACAAAATTAGTAAATATTACAAACCTTGGTTTATTTTCCCAATCATCGAAAATTTATCATCGAACAGTGGATGGGATGAGAACAGACCAGTCAGGGACCAAGGTAAAGAAGTGCCTCAGTGGAGGCTTAGTGAAGGCTTGCAGCATTGCCAGAGGGTGGCATTGTGCTCCTTTCCAGAGGAGACTACCCTCACTCTTTATCTCTCTGAAGATGCAAAGTGAACACTCAAGGACTACTTGCTATAGTCCCATAACATGCAGCACCAAACACTTCAAATGATCAGCTTTGTCTAAAAAATGTCATCATGGGTAAGTCTCATTGTGAAACATCCTTATTAAAGGTCTGCACATGTGTGGTGTCACGCTAAATTCTATACACAAAATCTTTGATACTATGGCCCAAACCACACAAGATGACAGCAGAACACTAATTAATTTAGGCATTAACCCATTCATGTATTTATTTCTTCATTCAAGCATTTAGTGAACCAGAGTAAAGCTGGAATACCTTTTGGAGTAAGACAGAACCAGGGTCAGACCCTTGCTTCTCTGTTAACTGGTTGGAGGGCCTTGGACAAGTCATTGAACATATAAGAGCCTCATTTTTTACACATGTAAAAATTCATTGAATAGTTCCTATTCTGCAGAGATGTTGTCAGAATGAAAAGTGAAATTTAAAATGCCCTTGGTGTAGTACCTAGTATACAGTGCACACTCTGTTCATAGCGCCTAATGTTATTATTATAATCAGTTATTCAGTCATTTGTGTCTTGACTTAATTAATTTAATAAATTTTAAATAATGTTATAAATATTTAATGAGACACCTTTAATCCAGAAATGCACCGTGGTGTTGGCGTATGTAAGAAAAACATAAGTTATAGTCTGTGTTCTAGGGGACCTGACCACCTGACATGAAACACAATAGTCTGGACATTCCCATCTGCTGGACTTTCATTTAAGTCCGCATCTTACTTTTAAACTTGTTCAGGGAAAAAAGTCCCAGGCTCTCAATCCTCATGCCAACCTTCCACAGATTTGCCATTTGATCTTGGTAACGTCACATACTGTGAACTTTATATTCCTTCTCTCCAACAAAGAGCTGAGTGGACACATACTTTTAATGCAATCAAAGTCTGTAGAGACGATGTAGCCTTATCAAATGAGGAGACTGAGGGCCACCAAGGCCACTGGCCCACTGTCACTCAGCAAGTTAGTGGCAAGATACAAATTATGACCCTGAATAATTCCTGAGCTATTTTCCAGCTCAAAAATTCATGTTTCTATGACCTCCTAAGCACTAATAACTTAGCGCATAGGTATGATTGAAACAATTTCTAAGTGACATTCAGAGTAGATTGAATTTTCTTTTCAAATTGATATGAACTTCAGTCATGTTCACCATGAAATTCAGTTTATTTTCATGTCTTCAGCAGCCACTTTTCATTTGCAATGGGAATGAAATGAAAATACATCCTGTGTAATTATGTTATATATATATATCCTACATCCTACTAAATATTTGTAATGTTCACATATAGTTTCTATTATCTGCCAAGCACTGTATTATTAAAGTTTAAAGGGACACAAGGACTTTACAAAGTTGTAAAGTCCAAGAATTCACAGAGATGGAGAATGTCCCTGCCTTGAAGGAGACTGTA